>DWHP01006942.1:0-11186 GCA_018247895.1 Parnassius honrathi | reverse complement strand
AAAAAGAAAAAGATATTGAGAAAATATTCTTGATAGCAACACTGTTTAGGTAAGTCTTTTTACCGTCATGTTATGAAATGTAAGCTTTATGTCAAGTTAACAAAGATTAAAATGCTCGATTTATTTGATACGGAAGTGCCTTGAAATAGGATTGCCAACAGCAACAATTAAAGTGACGTCACTAAACGGAGCCATGGAGCCTTTGCACATCTGAAATTACAAGAGCAGAACAAAAATATTAAACGACGTATTAAACCTTTGCGCTCCATTTTTTACTAAAATAAAGAGAAAGTGACTTAAAAGTGTATATACGAAGGAGGTGATTTTGTATAAAAAGTATAGAGCAATAAAGTTTTAAGACACGAGATTTTCCAGTTGCTTTGGTTACTGCAATCCTATTATTTCGTGAGTATCTCGCACATATTTCGTGATAATTCACAATCGATTAGAATTGCGACGGTTTCACGTGATCTGACGGTAAATTAAATTACTGGGCGATATTCTGTCAAATTTTGTGTGTCATGCAAAAACGTTTTTGGATACGCTATTTTTAGCACAACGAGCATATTTTCGGTGTGTATATGGTGATTTTGCGGACACCGCATCGGGTGAGTGGTGTGAAAGTGGTCATTTAAATTGTACGGTATGTGCATCGTCAGTATTTTTGCATGGCCTTGGAGATCCATTCCTTCTGCCTACGATACATATCAAATTTCAGTGTCAGTGAGCTACTAAAGACAAAACATAAGTCAGAACTATGAACAATACAATGAGCTACAACTCTTGAAATATCCCCCAATAGAAATAAACCGTGACCTTGACATAGTAAATTCAAATGCCCATGGTAAACAGCCCAGAAAATTCCTTTGTCCATCATTATGTGGTTTCACATTGTTGAGGAACTATTTAAAGGTTTTGAGTTCAATTGTTGTTGCATGTAATACATCAACAAACCAACTTTTATTACTATATTTGTAATCCTTTGAGATTTACAGATCTATTAATAAAATCACTATCGTATTTATTGGTATGATTTTAATATTTTGTCTTACAATTTAGATATTGATAATAAAATGAAAATAACTAAAATAATAAAAATTTATGTATTACACATTTTTATCTTAGTTATTTTATAATTCATATTATTATAGTTTCTATATTTTTTGTTCAAATCATTCTGTATAACTGCAACTAATTTCCATATCCATCTCTATGGGTACAAATGATGCATATAATGAATTTTAATAAGTGGATGCTGTGACCCATAGACATCTATGTTTATCCTCTACTAAGAATCGAAATGCAGATGCATCATCACCCCTGAGATCTAAGAGAGAATGCCTTGTTTTCACTGAGTAGGATCTCTGGTTCTCTGCACTCATCATACGAAACACAGCAACATTAAGCTGCTATTTTACGCTGGTATTCTGTGAGAGCATAGTCATACCTCTGTCAAGCTGACCCATTTGTGCTACAACCATAATATATCTGCAGCATGACTCGTAATGCATAAAAGGTCTCTTAATACGAGTAAAGTAGTCTCAGACTCCTGGCACCTATCAAACGGCACAAACGCCCAGGAAACTGGGCTATTCATTGGATTGCTATTTTATGCTGATGTCCTTTAAAGCGTAGTTTTAGCTCAGGGACTAAACGCACGCTGTAAATTTCACATGAAGCGAGTAATCCGAATTCTATCCCAGCGGATGTCAATGAAATTGTTAAAAGCAATTTTAAGTGCTGATTTACCACTTGCTCAGTGTGAAGGTAAAGATTGTGAGGAAACCTATATGTATGAGAAGTTAAAAACCATATATTTCAAAGACATGTGAAGACCGCTGACATGCATTGGGGTAACGCGTCGGCCACTTCCTTGTTCTAAAAACCTGGTATTGGGATGTATATAGGCTTTTTTTCTGTAAGGGCTTGATTCCTACCCAGTGGGTGTGCTGTAGTCAAATCTAGTACATTTAATGATTATTCTTATTTACCTAATCTAACAATAAACTTTTGTTCCAGGGCTAACCCAAAGATGCAAAGAAAGCGACCACCTTCAAGAATCAAATTAACACCTTGTCTCAACCTAAACTAAGCAAACTATGTGATAACTGCTTAGGCCATAAGTGAAACAAATAACGTCCAAGATGCCTGTAGTCTCGCCTTCCCGATACACGTCTACCTCCTCAAGCCTCTCGGGCTCATATCGCTCTACTCTGACGTCTTCGTCGAGTTTAGATAAGCCATATTACAGATCCAGTAGTGGAACATATGTTACGTCTACGTTGAGAAGTTCCTATGGAGACAGAACAACAGAATACAGATCTAGGTACACAGATGTTGACGGAAAGAGGGAAAGGAAGACTTCACTTGTGGAGTACAGTAGGAACTCCCGAGCGCCCAGCGTGACAGACTCAGACAGCGGGATATCCACCAGATATAGAACAGACAGAAGTGAATCCAGGTCAAGGGATATATCGACGACACGCAGTGAAAGCAGTAAGGCGGATCTGTCCAGAAACTCAAAGAGGAACGTTATCAGTTCTGCTGCTTTAGCTATGTCCACAGCGGAACTGTATAATAAATACTCTCCAGCAAACTATATACCACTGACGCAAAGGATCCAGCAGCAGCAACAACAACAACAACAGCAACAGAACCAGAGTAACTATGGGGAGATATCCAGGTCAAAGTCAATCTCAAATGACATAGGACGACCACCTGCCCCAGATTCGTATAGGACAACAAGGAGGGCCAGGAATTCCACTGCAGCGACTATAACAGAGGTACATAACTAGTTCAATTACATTTCTATGGTACTTGCGTTGGATGTCTGCGAAATTAAAAAGGGAGAATTTTATGTATTTATTCATTGTTTATTGGATTCTCTTCACTAAGATAGGACAAAAGGTTGACCTATACCCTTAGGATTTTTTTACCACACATGGGTTTTACACATTACCCACAGATGGGTCAATATTTGACATAGGTATAGCAAAGCAAAAAATAAATAAGGAGACTACATTATAAATAAATATAATAGCGTTTATACTAAACTACATATATACTAACATATATATGCTATATAGTAGTGTAATTATATTTTTCTTTAAAAAATTACCCCACACTAGGATATTTTCCTGTATTGTGGAGGCAGTTATCTATACAAATTTGTGTTTTGTATAGAAAACTACATCCAAATTGGAAGTTGAAGTGACTGCTTGTAATGTCAAAATAACATGTTTTTACTAAATGTAAATGAAAGTGTACGGTACATTATCAAAATCATTTTAAAAATTTTTTTTTCTGTGTGTCTTTTTGTTGGACCGATTTTGTCGGGCCTTTCACTCACAGATAGCTGACGTTATAAGGAGTAACTTAGGCTACTTTTATTTTGGAAAAACAATTAGGATTCCGCGCAAAAAAAAAATCGAAACCGATGAAATCCAAACGTAACAAATTTCACGCGGGCGTAGACGCGGGGAACAACTAGTCATGTACAAATTGCAGAAGGAGAAACACCCTGGCCCAGAACAATTAGCTGTAAGCCGTACAAATACTAGTAATAAATATACTCTGTATATTATATTGGCGTATAAATCTTTTAAAAATATTATATACCTATAAACCATGTCATGTAGAAGCGCCTTCAGAGAAGCCTCTACCTCATTCTATCCCGTGCGTGTCGTAAGAGCCGACAGAGGACAAATTAAACAAGGGATGGACAGCCGCGCCTTCCTAAAAACAAATCAGTAATAATTTAAACAAAACTGTGTTGACAATCCTATATACTGGAATACCTTTTTTGCCTTCTGAAAAAAAATAAGTTTAGCGTGTGAACAAAGTAGAAAGCCTATGGCACTGATATTTTACAAAAAACAAAAACAAAAATTTTGAATTAACCATTTGAAAAAAAAATTTTGTGCACAATTCTTTTCCTCTTGAGCCTGTGACCCTGTGAAGTGACAAGGTTAGATATGTCTACTAAATTTATTGTTTTATTGGCAAAAAATAAAAACAAAATTTTTGAATTAAATGTTTGAAATTTTTTTAAATAATTCCTTTGCTCTTGAGCCTGTGACGCTGCAAAGTGACAAGGTCAAAGATGCCTACTGAAATTATTTTTTTATTGCCAAAAAATAAAGAAAACATTTTTGAATTAAACGTTTGAAAAACATTTTTTTAACAATTCCTTTGTCCTTGAGCCTGTGACGCTGCGAAGTGACAAGGTCAAAGATGCCTACTAAATTTATTGTTTTATTGCCGTTAGTAAAGTAGGGTAGATATGATTCGAATTTCGATACATTTTAATTAAATTATTTATTTAATTCAAAATTTTTGTTTTTATTTTTCGTAAAATATCAATGCCATAGGCTGCTACTCCGTTCGCATGTTACACCCTATTTTTTTCCAGACGGTAAAAAGGTCATCTAGTGTATGAGCTATCGCGGCAACTATGGCAATTAGCCCTCGTATGAAGTAATCGTTTAGTAAAACTCTTTCGTTGTCTACATTCGAACCAAACGGTTTGAGTCGTTCGTCATGCGTACAGCAAAGGAGTGGAATAAGTTGCCAGCATTTGTCTTTCCATCCGATTACAGTGTGGGTGTCTTCAAGGCAAGAGTGAATAGGTTTTTGTTAAGTGCGCTTCACTATCTTAGATTACATCACCACTTACCAACAGGAGGGACTGTAGCTAAGCGCTGGCTTAGAATAATAATCTTGATGATGATGATGATTATTGACCGATGAAATTGTAAATTGCAATTTTGAGTTCTGATTAACCACGCGCTCAACGGTGAAGGAAAATATCGCGAGGAAACTTGCATATCTGGGGAATAGAATATTTTGAAGACACCTGAACTACGAAGTCCTTAACCCACACAGAAATGATAGGTCTGCGTCAAACTACGTGTAATTTAAATGAAAGTTGTTTATCTTGTTAACGTAGGTGTTGTAAATTACTCGAAATGTAACATCCATACTATCTGAATGCTTGGCGGTCCACTACTGTGCGTTTTACTACGAGTTTCCTTCCTCGCACGACCACTTTGTGGATACGTTTATCACCTGCTATTTTTCTGGACCGATACGATTAAGAGATCTTCCAGAAACGAGTTTACTCCTTTCTAAAAGGCCGGCAACGCATCTGCAGTTCCCCTGGTGTTGCAGTTGTTCATGGGCAGCGTAGTCACCATCAGGTGAGCCGCATGCTCGAATACCCCACTTCTGTTGAAAAAACTTCGGATATGTAAGTTAATATCCATAAAAACTAGTTTCATTTAGATGTGTAGTGCTCGCGTTATCATAAGAAATAAACGTTTTTTTTTTTTTCTAATTCTTTCTCCTTCGATATCTCACGAACGAATGAACTGATTTTTATTTTCCAAGCGGCATTCGACGTCATTTTTTGAGGCGAGCTGATTAGTTTTTGAAATCGATCGGTAAAGCTATTTAAAAGTTATTTCAAAAAAACAGTTTTACAAAATTTAATTTTTGAGATTTCGCATAATCTACCCGTCCGAATCAGTTCATATTATCACCAAATCTATTCCACATTGAGATCTTTAGAGCGCCGCTTTAGGGAAACGGATCTCAATCGATAAAATCACACACACACACACACACACACACACACACACACACACACACACACACACACACACACCATTTTCGAAAATCGGGGTGTAACCAATAACTTCCCTATTTTTGAAAATTTTCAATTTTTTTAGTGGGAAGTTAAAAAAACATGTTCATAATATTATATAGGGTTTTTAGTTAAAAATTACTAACGAAAGCTGGATTGGGCAAAATAGGCATTTGCTTTTCGGTCCTGATGCCCAAAGGCCCCCGGTTTAAAAAATCAGTTATGGAAGCTAGAATAAAAAAAAGTGGCCCCGAATTTTGTATAACCTGGGGATATCTGCGCGGTGTAATACGACCCAGTTCTGTACACGAGAACCATTACACGCGTCGTCTTAAGTAATAATAACTAAGTACTATAGCAAAAATATGAGCTATATAGTTTCAGGTCCTTTCTTTATTTAGAAAAAGTTGGCAACCCTATATGATACGGCAAGTCCACTTTAAATAAAGTTGTCAACCCTATATGATACGGCACGAATACATTATGTCACCAGGTTAATGCGCGCGACGCAATATTAGTGCTCCATCGATTCGCTGGAAGCCATTTACTGATCTTATATAAATAGACCACGTTATGATGCGTATGTGCCGACGTCTGTGCTTCATGATTCATTGTTTATTTATTACCTTTTAAAACTGTAGTAAGCGATCTGTCTGAAAAATTCTTGGTCTTAAGTAGAAAACAGACAAAACTTCAATTAAAATCGATTTTTTTTTCTACATTCTCTAATCTCCATATACGATATAATCGTTGCATCAGTGCTCTAGGTCTTTGATATCTTCTCCTTTCTCTTTTCTAATAGCGTAAATCCATTCTTAAATTAAAACACTATCATATAATCATATAAATTAATTCCTTCCTCTTTCCTCCCACCATCGGACAACCAGACGCTCGCAGTCTTTACTCCTTCGTACCATCTCGAGGTTTTATCAATACATAGTAAAGTGGTAACCCTATCTGATTTTCAAATATAATACAGGTCGATGACCGGTGTAACTATACACCGTGACTTCGTAGTTTTTCCTCTTGTCTAATTTATTTATATTGATATTATAACACAATAAAATTAAAAAGCGTCACCTAAATTGAATTTTCCCGGTAATTATTTTCGGTAAAACGAAAACAAGCTACGCGGGCGATTCGGTATCAGATTTAAAAAGTAAAAGTTGGTGTCAATGTACCTTATCCGCTATAATAATAACCCCACTGCCATAATTTTCTAAGGGACGATTAGCCTTTGACATGACATAATCATGATTCAGTAACGGAAAATATTTGTCTTGTGTGCAATGTCTAATTCAGAAATAAATAATTGAAGTTCGTCTGACTGAAATTTGGAGAGGGAAAAGTAGGGTTGCCAGCTCCCGTTTCACCTTTAAGAGGATCTGATAAGATCAAATAAGGGATATAGGATGAAAATTGAGGATGTTATATTGTTTCAATTAAATGCTGTTAAGGTACCAGTAGCAACATTTATTAATATAAAACAAAGTTAATACGTAATGATAAAGTAGTTTATCTCTAATATAGAGCGTCACCTCAGTGATTTTTAAATTCTTAGACCTCATCTAGCAGAGGTCATGTCGAATACGCGTGATATTGCCTTGATCTCTATTAAAAATTTCAAATTGGGAGACAAGATCAATTTACGAGTCTTAAATAGAGAACGACCTTTAAAATGAAAAAAGTAAAAATATAAAAATAACGACGTCTCGTGTCGGAGGTCAAAACTCGTTTCAGAATCATATTGGATTGGAACTGTTCGAAATGTTTAGATTTACCGACAAAAACTAAAAAATTATAAATAATTTAAATTCCACGTAACAGCGAAATAGTCGGCTAATATGTCTTATTGTGTTATATAGTAACGAGTCAAGGCCCGATTTCAGAAGCTATTTGGAATTTTTTTGTGTTTAAAGTATGTCTTTACTTTTGATTCAGTTTATTTTACCATTTTGAGTTGTTATCACGAAGATGCTGCCTATTTCAGTTTCCCTCTGTCGCCTCTCACGAAACTATGGGTTGTCCTGTTACGCTTCCCCTACTCATGTCTTAATGCTAAATATGGACCTCCCCCACAAATTGCCTCATTGACGATACCAGCCACAGTTGTCCGGCTTAGCGGGTGGGTTGACAAACGCACTTATTTGTTGAGAATTTCCTTCTGGTTCCCTCTTATGCCTCTCACGACATCTACGGGAAGACGTGGGGTAGTGGATATTCTTACACTGCCACTGCCTGAAAATTGATAGTCTTAATGAAATATTTGCCACGATCTTAATGAACGTGAAATTATATTGTTATTATACCGCGTCAATTTCGCAGGCAGACAACGTAGTGTGCGCGTGTGCGTGTGTGTACGTTCATTAACAAGTTTCGCACTAAGAAAGCCATGTTTACTATATTCAGCTTTCAACAAAATTGTCTCACTTAATAGCGATCGAAAGGCAAATTGTCATAAGCAAAAAGTACCTTTCTTGCTGAGTATAAAGATCATTTTTTAAAACATTTTCGGCAGCATATTGTCCACTTTGCCTTTCCATCGGTACCGCCTCAGTAGTAACAAGTAGAGAGGGCGGTGACTACGATGTCCACACTCCGTGGGCCTCGCAGTATAGCATGTTGGAACTAACACACACAATCACATTGCGCATATAGTTATTAATATGTCATATTCTATGCTGGAACTCTCATTGCCATGGACCTCATTATGATTCACAAAAGTCCACTTCACGTAGATTATACGGAAATCATCAAAATGAAGTCCATGTGAATGGAGTCTAAGTTTCACTTTCAACAACGCCAGAAACCCGAAGGGAGAAGATCGTATAAGGAAGGCTCACCAACCCCCAGCTACAGCAAAAGAAGCTCTATGTGCAACGGCGTTAAGGACAGAAATGGCAACGAGGTGCCGACAGTCTCCGAGATTCGGAAAAGATTCGATCCGAAGATGACGGTGACCAAGCTGCCTGCAAATGACACCAGATATTCGGCCAAAACGTCGGTGGAACAATACTTGAGCCAACTGAAGGAGTGCGAGAATGGTTCTGTCGGCTACACGAAAGTACTTCCTAAAGAAGACCAGCCAGTGCCCGTCCATTTGCCATACGCCGACTATAAAAATGGGCTTAACCACAGATGGGAAGTGGGATCGTCTAGTTCCAAATCGAATTCCAACTCCGATCTATCGATTAGTAAGACAATATCCGAACCAGTGTCTCTCGCGAGACCCTCTGTTGACAAAGTCACTAACATGTCCACGTCTTTCACAGTTAAATTGCCATCTGAAAGGCTAGCTAGCATAAAAAGTCAGTTAGACCCGAACAACCCAATTGGGAAGATTCTAGAAAAGTCCACTGTGATACAAGCCGAAAATGGTGACCTAGACCACATCGAACGAAAAAAGCTACCTAGAAACAGTCCCGAAGTTAAAATTAAGGAATCTCTAAAGAACAATATTGAAAACCAAGCGAAGGCCCCTAAGCACACTTCTAACTTCGCTTCCTATATACAAATATCACAGCCAATAGCTTCAGGAATTTCCACTCCGAAAGCATCGAAGCAAGTCGAGCTAAACAATATTATTAACGAAGAATTAACAAAAACCGAACTAAAACCAGAAACAAGGAAAAGTAAAGTCAACCTTAAATATATAGACTCTGAGCAAGAGGATCGTTTGACTCTAGACAATAATATTGAATCTCCCGGTGGCACAGGTTTTGAAAACAAAACCTTTAAACACGAGAGCTACTTAAAGAAACGCACCGAGAAGGAAGTAGATGACAAGGAGCCGGAAGATGGCATCAAGTCAATGGAGACAAGCACGGAGAGTACCATCAGCGATCCAACAGAAGATTCTAGTCCCGAAACACCGTCTTCTAGAAGGAGGCTGTTAGATACGAAGGACTACGAAGATATTAAAGCGGTAAGTATTCATTTCTTGCTTTCCATGGTCAAGATGCATTCTATGATGACATTAAAGACTAAATATTCGTATAATAAATGTTAAATATCAACAATGACCCTATAAATTCCAAATAAATAAGTATTTAATTTATGTTAAAATTATAGAGTGCGTCTTTTCCCATCTAAGCTTTTTTAATCTGTAAGTTGTTGGCTTTAAATGTCATACAGGAAATACTTTTGTTTCAAGAGATTATTCCTTTAGATCGTATTTTCATAGGCATTTTAAACGCGTGCTATATGGTCCACGTTTAAGAAACCTTTTATAAAATAACAACCAGAATGAGAAGATTTGCGTTCATAGCTCTGCCCTGCGAATGGGTTTGCTATTGCAATGCAAAACGGTTGCCAACCAGCTGGCGAAGGGTGGCAATTATGGCGAAATACCCCCATAGGCAATCTATGGGGAATGACTATTTTCTCAAAGGATTTTTATAAGCTGTAATGGAACACCAAATGTCTCTTTTGGCGTAGTTTCCCGTCGCCAGTCCTGATATTTTACACCTCATATTAGTGCTGATAGGTATACCACTTACTATCGAAGACCACAGATGTTCCAGGCATTTCTAAGTCGCATTTTTTTAAAAGTTTAAATGACAAACGGAATTGCAGTCCAGCTGATGATAAGTGCTTACTGTAAGCCCATAGTCACCTGTAACCAAAGGACTTGAAGGACCACTGAGGACTGAGATGGATTTTACGTGTTGGAACCACGTTGCAGCTATATTATGGCACGAGTGGGTCGACTCGACCGGGGAAAGACCACGCTCTCACATAATACCAGCGTAAAGTAGCATTTTGATTTTTAATCGATGACAGGTGTAGATTTAGGTGTCTAAAAAATAAATTCCACATCCTTAAGTCGGCGGTAAGACGTATAAAGAGGAATGCAAGCCCCGATTTCACAGACTTGTTATAAGAAAATTATTTTATTCTAGTTCCTCGAAGTTAACATTAAATTTTTTCTAAAATTTTAATTTTTGGACCTTAAAGAGTGGAGTTAGCAATATCATGAGCTCTAGGTAATAACTGGATTGTCTATAGCCCGAAAGCCCACTTGTGAATATAGACCTCCCCCTTATATTGCATTGTAGGGGTGATTTGTCAAAGTTGCAACGCTTGGTAACCGCAAGGTTGAGGTGTTATCAGGAACACCCACGGGACTATATGTATTCTTACACCGCCGCCAATAGGTTATATTAAAAACTAACCCCATTTATTATTTTTTATTTTATTTTTTTCAAATTTACACGGTACTATGTAACCATAACCAATCACTTTAACGTATGGTAGTGAAAGTTGCGTGTCGCAGAAAGAAGCACGAGGGTGGAATAAATGTAGTTACAAATGCGCTGAGGAGTGTATGTTAGGGCTGAATCTGAGTAACTGGGTGAGAAATTGTGTGATACATGAAGAGTGTGGTTTACAAGATGATCCTCTGACCAGGATTAAGAAAAGAATGCTTCTGTGGTTTGGTCACGTAGAAAGAATGAAGGAGGAAAGAGTGACAAAGCAAATTTATGTTGCAGAAGTGAATGGAAGAGTCGGAAAGGGACGTCCTAGGCGAAAGTTTATCGAC
>DWHP01006941.1:0-11187 GCA_018247895.1 Parnassius honrathi | reverse complement strand
GGCTTAACATTTTCTTTCAAAATCAATAAAAACTTGGTTAAAACATTTAAAATGTGACAAATAAAAGAAACACAAGTCGAAAATATTATAAAAATAATATTTAAATAAAATTTATAAAATAATTGGAAAATTGGTCAGAAATTGCCTAAGTCGTGTAGGGAGTTCGTGTATAAGAAAATTGTCTAAGTAATTGAGCAATTTCATGTAAAAAAAAATCTTGGAGGGTGTTCGCGTATAAGAAAGTCATTAAACGTGTTCACGTATCAGAAAATTTCATAAGTTATGGAGGGCGTTCGTGTATATATTGCTTGTATGGGGGAGCTGCCGGAGACGCATAACCGAGGGCGTACATATGTATGAGGTGGTCGGGTGACTGACTACTTGTAGTACTGTTGCACAATGTATAGTTCCATATTAGGGACTTACGACAGCAAGGTTTAATACACTAAAGCATTATTATAGAAGGTCTCTATAATCTATAAGCATTACGATACTAGAGTTGTGGGATGAAGTCCCATATATTAAAGACATATAATAATAGTAAGGTCTGTGAAATAAAGCAAATATGGGGAAGGTCTCAAGTATGTAAGCATTATATTAATAGAAATGGGACTTGAAAAGGATTATTGTAGTGGCGTGTATACTGCATCGCAGGCGACCGAGACCGAGATAAACTTGGACTCGCTAACCGTTGTGTCCTAGACATATCATCTTAGTACTGGTGATAAGCGGGTTTGTTGTAGCAATACGGATTTCCCGTGGACATCGCATACACATACCGGTTGTGGGCGTTGGCTATCTTTCCGATTGGAATGAGTGTGTTTGGTTAGCAATTTTAACCATAACAATCATACTTAACTTCACGTCTTAGTGCATTAGCGCTACGACACGTGGAGTTTCGTTCACTGGCTTCTTAGTATTATCCTACTACGGCACGTTGTTGGTTTTAGTTAACAATAATACAAATTTTGTTACCAAAGTAGATAGGTATCAAGTGGGTGTGTTGTGAGGTGGTGTCCTCCGTATGATAGTTGCATTGATGCTTACTGCCATTTGCGGTATTGCGTCTTGTGATGGATCTGCGAGTGTGCTGCGCCTGATTTGATGCATATTGTGGTCCTGGTTGATGGAGGTATGCGGATGGTGATGTCTGCTGGGATATATGGGGGATCTTGAGATAGTGTAAGCCCAACGATAGTCGTATTGATGCTTGTTGCATTCTGCAGAATTGCATCTCTGCGATGGTTGTTTGGCGGGTCACTATTCTCAATAGCGCTTGTTAGTGGGTAGACTCATGACACGCTCTACAGCTAGTAGCCGTGCTGATCATACAATTGGTGGTGATGCCATGCACTTACATCACGTCAGCAGGATCAGCAGCCTGGCAGGTGGTGGCGCACACGGAAGGTTTATTGCCGGTGTGCCTATTTGCCTAAACCGTGTGATGGGCATTCACTATGACTGGACTTGTACATATTCTGTATGGCGTTTCCACACATTGACATGCACGACTTCGGACGATGTTTGTGCTTACGTACTACCAAGGGATGAAGCCCTCTTTTACTTGTTCGCTAGTTATTTTGCTGTGGACTATGGTCCAGTTTCCAACTTAACGTCCCATTTTGGGGGAGCGCATTAAATGAATGGCGCTTACCGCGCTTTTTAATAAATGTGGGAGGGCGAAACCCTTGTATTGGGTATCTTTATGTATATATGTAAGTTTTGAGCATTTCCCAAGCGTGAAGGGATAATAATAAATTAATAATGTAAACCTGATACAAGTGGAATAGGGACGTTTTAAATCTTAACATTTCTCGAACCCTGTCTTCGTGAACGAGGTTCACCTAGTTTATAAGGTACTACCAACAGCTTTCAATTGCTCTAGTGAGTATTAACTCTTCCAAAAGACACCTTAAAGAACTAAGTTACTAAACAAACACAACCTAAATAAGGGTCCTACGTAAGAAGTACAAACGGCCTATTACTAAACCTGCAGAAAGATCAAAACGTATTTATTTATTTATATAATTTTTTTTTAAAAAAGGTTTATAATAGAATATTTGTATAATTTTATTTATGAAAGGGAAATAACTTCTTATAATAATAAATAAGATGGGGAGAGTGTTACACTGCGTTTACCACTAGCGGGTTGGTATGTGTTTCAAAGAGCGCCAACATTTCCTTGAAATATTCAGAAAGTTGACAATCTCTGTGCACGTTCGAGTTTTGAGAGCTTGCGTGGCAATGTGAATGAATCTATTTTGGGTGATTTGGAGGTCGTAAAAATGTTCATAAGCCGCGTGTGCAAAGGCTACGCTTGCGTAGGACATGTAGGTCTTACGCAAGCTTTGTAAAGGTGGATCCTGTGTCATAGGGACAGTTTGCTGTTACTGTTAACTAGCGGGTGGAGGCAACTAGTGACGAATTTGGCTCGATTGTGGACGGAGAGAATGTATTCCGTGAACATAACACTCCATAAGCGAAACCATTCTCCTAAGTAACTGGCGGCTTTTTGGGCATCTTTTTGAGAAATTTCTTGCTGAAATGAGTGATGTAAAGTGCCATATAGTCTGCAAATAGTGCTTTGTTGATAACTGGGACCTACGTGATGTCAATCGTATAGAGTGTGAAGAGGAGCGGGGAGAAAACGGAGTCCTTAGGTACTTAAGCCATGAGGGGATGCTTGGAAGAGCGAGTTACATCTATACGAAAACGAAAATGGTGCTTGGCAAGGAAAGCTCTGATGATGTAAGTGAGCCTATTGGGCACTTTAAATTGAAACAGCTTGTAAAGCAAGCCGCCGTCTGACGAACGCTATGGCGACGTCGAAGAAGAGGGCACCGGTGTTACGGATTTGACCGTTACTCCTTGAGTGGAAGAAGTCCTCTAGGATGTATTATTGTATAGTATAGTATGTAGTATTCCGTAAGGCGTTGGATCTAATTACTGCACAAGTCTAAAACCGAACAGTTCGTCAGGAAGAACCGTGTTGGTAAGGACGTGTTTACGGAGACGATTCAATATTATACGTTCGTAAACTTTCCGTAGTGTGCTGAGGAGGCTAACGAGTCTGTATGCTAGGTTGCGTGGTTACGATGGTTTCGGGATTCCTCAGATTGCAAACTTGCAATTGTTGTCCGAACTTTGATTGTACTTAAAAAAAATTATTAAATTTCACATCAATAAAAATTATAATCAAAAACAATCAGCCACCCTGAGGTGACCACATCCGACAATTAAACAAAACTTAAAACGGCTATTTCTAATAACCTTTTTTTCAGATGTTACAGTTTTTTAGAAGATGTGCGACATGTTCGTTTTCAATATTGTGTCTATTATAGATGTATAACATAATATACATATCAGTAAATTGCTAGCAGCTTATAAATTTTACTTTGTTATATTTTTATACTTATGTATTTTTTACAATTACCTGCCGTTATAACTTTTAAAATTATCAACCCATGAGTAAGATAGTTCTGCGTAGTAGTCTCAAGCTGTCAAACACAATAGGACGGCTGCTAAATAAGTGGATAATTGACATGATAACATAATCTTAAAAGCAATGGTTGAAGGTAACAATCATGCTTAATAGCGGTCTTAGACATGTTTTCACTTTACCAATCTCTTAATGTTTTCAAGATTTTTTTACTTTTAACTCCAACACAATTATTTTTTATAGGATAGGGTGACAGGCGAGCACACAGTCCACCTGATGGTAAGTGGTTGCTGTGGCGTCTACATCTATCCTTGATTACGAATCAAATGCAGATGCGTTGTCACCCATGAGGACTAAAATAGAATGCCTCATTTCCAGTAAAAAGGGTATCTGGTTCTCTACACTCACCATACGAAACACAGCAGCATTATGCTACTATTTGACGCTGGTATTCTGTGAGAGAAAAACTGATTTTAAGTGTTGTTTTTTCTACGAATAAACTACTTGCACAAAAACCACTATATTTTGTTTAAGTTCTACGCAGACGAAGTCGTAAGTAAAACCTAGTCATTATATAGTTACATATAATGTCATTACAAAATGTTATAATCCTTAAAAAATCAATCAAAATATTTTATCAATTCATTTTGCATAAGGCATTTTAATTACTTGTAATAAAGTAAGTTAAATGAAAGCGTTTATTGAGAAATAAACTCAGATGCTTTTTAATTACAAACTTCGCTTGGTTCAGGAAATTTCCGACTTGATAATAGATAAGCCAATAATTTTTTTGAATATCAGTTTAAATTAGGAATCAGGAAAGAACTTTCTATTGATTCAGAAACTTTAGACTCACGTTTCTTTCATTTAATATGAATAAACAGTCGCCAAGTCTTTGAGGTCAGCCGCCGTAGAGTCTACATCACCTGAAGATGCTTCGTGTAGAGGTGAACACGTGTCGTATTATCATTGATGGTGTGTCTTTCTTAGAATAGTGGTGTTAGGAGTAGTGGTGTTAGGAGTAGTGGTGTTGGGAGTAGTGGTGCTGGGATTAGTGGTGACGGGATTAGGGGTGACGGGATTGGTGCACGCAATTGAGGGAGGGCAGGAGATGCTCTTCAAACTAGGTAAAACACATCGTTTTATTATATTGAGCAGATGGTTGCAAAGTAACTATTAATATATTTATTATAGTGGATTTCCGCAAAGTAACGCCCGATTCTATTAATTATCAACAGAATAATGCTAATTTGTTTCGCATCACGATTGTAGAAAACCGCGGATGGTCCTCAGGGTCGATATCGTATCTGCATTTTGATACTTAATCAAGGATAGATGTAGTTGTGTGTCTCAATATCCACTTTGCAGCACATAACCCTATCTTCAACTTGGCATGGAGGGGGTTTAATGCATATTCTCCAATACAAAAATACAGTAATAGAGTAGATAGTAATACATAAACCCTCATGGTCTGTTCGCAATTGCCCCGCAGGATTGAAAAATAAGATATATTATAAACAGGATGTGGCATGTGGTGGTCCACCGTTAAGGATTCGATAAAATAGATAATTTACATATCATAATTTTAAGCATTTTTACCCGAGGGTTAACGTTTTTTTTTTTACGAAGTACAGCAAAAATGGTAACGAAAGATAGCACTTTTGTTACAATTTTGTCTGTACTTACATCAAAAACCATTTTGTTTTTTCCTTTTGATTTCTGTTTATCACTGCTGAATACTAGAGCAATAATGAGAAAATATTGTTTCTTTTTTAAGTATACGTTTTATGAAAATATAAGTTCTTCTTTACTTTTTTTGCAAATTCAAGAGCGATTTTGTAAGGAAATGTACTATAATGTTAGTTACCGTTCATTTAAAAAAAATGGTTCACTCAATATAGATTTCAAAATTTTAATTTAGTTGCATTAATAGGAAATATTACAAGACGTATTATAAAACGGATAAAATGTAACTTTTTCCTTTTGAAATGTGATTTGAGTTCGACAGAAACTGGTTTTAGGAGCACAAACATGTCTCAGGTAATAAATGGCTCTACCATTTTTTTACCGAAGACACGTTTGTTTATAAAACTCATTGAAGATCTCATCAATCGAGTAAAACAAATTACGAGTGATAAGGAATGGATATGTCCATTCTATCCTCCATCGTTTCGGCAAATCTGTAGTTTGTACATATAGCTGACGTGAAGCATCAATGTTCCGAAAAGTCTACTTTTTGTGAGCATATCCTAGGTGGCCCCTTACTATTACATCAGATTTGATAGACCATAAATCCTCGTGAAAGAACATCGATTCCTATGAAAGATGATACGTGAAGCTATTGAAATTAAGAAAACATCCTAATTTCAATAGAGAAGGAGTCTGGATACTACCTCCTGCTTGGGACCCTGTAATTAATGAAATTAAAATTAAACCCAAACATAATATTGCAGGATTTCAAGACACAGTAAGTTTATTCTGCGTAGATCGGATCATAAGTAATAATTTGCTGAAGTTATTCCGAGTTAACATTGACATCGGGCCGTCAGTCACTTTAGTCCCCCGTGACCATGTGTGCTAAAAAGCACCGCAAACGTCGCTTTATAAATAGATAAAATCCGTAAAAGTAGTTTCACTCAAGGAAACAATATGGTTAATAATATGCTAGTATATTCTATAGTTAATAGTAATGCTATCCCCTTCATTTCTAACGTTGAAATCTCTATAAATCTCGAAATGATTTAGTACGATCTCGTCACTCTTGCGTCGTATGCGTTTCGTTTTTATTCCACCTGTGTTTATCTTTGCCGTTTCCAATTGCATAGTAGACCCTGTTTAATTTGCCTAATAATTGGTGTACAAATTAAACAGGCTTTATTTTGGCTTGCTCCACGATTTGGACAAACTTGTAGTGTAGTGTTGAATAGATAGTATCTCAGTACACACCGCGCGAGTATATTGACATGTATTTTGTTAACGGTGAATGCAGAGGTGTCTGTAGAGATGCTTCACTACACGAATTTATCGGGATAGAAATTCCGATCGAAAGGATCCAGATCATCGGGTTTTTGGGAGAGTGTATAAGCATCCACCGAGGTGAGAACGCTTGGGACAGGCGTAGACGGTGCAAGTGAAGGACGAGGTACTGAATTTAGTTAGTTAAGATCCTCCAACATCGGTCTGTGTCTTAAATCGCTTAAATCTGACATATCCAGTGTACGCCAAATACTCAAAGAATATAAACTGCACTCACTACCACTAACAAAGAGTACAGTCGTTACTACCAAGAGATTATCCTTCAAGAGTAAGATATTGTTGCGCGCTATAATTTGCGCTCGGTATATGGCGGCTGATCATTAGCGCCACTTGGTATCAAGCAGCAGAAATAAGAGCATCAGGATCTTTCTAGAATTACAGTTCGCGACCGCAGTGAAGGATACAGCCCTAGGTGCTATGGCTGTGGGGAAAGGGGGCATCTTCGATCCAGCTGCCCTAAGCGAACTGTAGAAAGGGAAGATGATCTCGAGGGGGTAGTGCGGCTAATGGCACCACTCAGCAGCGGCCGGATCATCGTTTCCCTCACGTTAGGGAGGTTGTAGCGGCTACAGTTCGCGACCACAATACAAGTTACCGCCCAAGGAGCTACGGCTGTGGGGAAAGGGGTCATCCAGCTGCCGATCCAGCTACCGATTCAGCTGCCGTAAGCGAACTGTAAAAAGAATTCTCCACATCTAGTCGGTCGAGACTGGTATTTGCTGGAACATTCTAGATGTTTCGGTGGAAAAGGCCTATATAAAGCCGTTAAATGCCGCGACCTGGGCAATATTGACTTGGCGATACAAGTGAAGACTTGACTGAGAACGTTGAAGAAGTTGTCTGAAAGAAAAAGTCTACAAGGAAAAAACAACAACTATTGATCAACTAAGGACTAGAATCCAGGCAGCAGCTGCAGAAATCAGCGAAAGCGGGTATGCTCGACGACTTAAACGGCCCTTTATTCGACGTTGCAGAGCGTGTATAGCTGCGAGTGAGAGCCATTTTGAAAATGTGGTCTAATTTTTTCGTAATAGTGTCAAAGATATATGTGTAATAGATGTATAAAAGATATAAATGATAAAAAGTGTTATTTTTTAATGCTTTGTTCAAATAAGTAACATGTTATGTCTACATCACTCTGCAACAGTATTAACAAAAATTGTTATTTTAATGCATTTCCAATTAAAATTGCAAAAATTTTTTGTTAACAAGACCTAGTAACATTTAAACACTTTAAAATAGGTATTATTGTGAGCATATTTTAAACAAATGGGCATTGACATTTTTTAGAATTTAATACGTTTTGTAACAGTATTAACGCAACTAAATTTTAAAGTGATATTTTAATAAAAATCTTTTTTTTCTTCAATTAAAATCAGATATGTATTGGAACTGTTATTGTGATACCATTTTGAAACCTATATTCAGTAAGCATTTTTATAATGAATGGGTACTAACAGTATAGTATATTTTTTTACAAAAATCGCACTTGAATTCGCATGATATGTAAAAAGTTAGGTTTACAATAGAGAAGAACTTATTTATTACCATATTAATTCAAAAGCACTAAATTTACGTGAAAAATAATATTTTCTCACGATTACTCTAGTATTTTGCAGTAATTAAGAGAAATCCAAACGTAAAAATCACGGTTTTAAGAAAACTACAGCAAAATTAGTAATAAAAGACAAAGATATAATATGTAGTAAGTTATCTGTTTAATTGTATCCCTAATAGTGAACTCAATATACATACTGATGTAATGTACAAGTTTTTGTGCGTGGTAGAGCCATGCTACAGCTATATTATTATGATTATAGCTCGACCGATGAAGAACTATGCTCTCACACAATACCAGTATGAAGTAGTAGCTTATTGCTGCTGTATTCGTATGTTTCGAATGGTGAGTGTTAAGAACCGAAGACCTTTTTACTGGATAAGGCGCATTCCATCTTAGTCGTCAAGGATGACAACGCTTGTGAATTTTGATTCTTAATCGAAGATAAATGCAGAATTTATGTGCCACAGTGCGCTCTTTTATCATCCTAATTATATAGAAAGGATAATAACACAAAAATATCAATGGCCTAATATAAATATTTGCATTTATCCTCATATTTACATATAAGAAATTTCAAATATTATAAACGGGCAATAAA
This sequence comes from Parnassius honrathi, assembly GCA_018247895.1. NCBI lineage: Eukaryota > Metazoa > Arthropoda > Insecta > Lepidoptera > Papilionidae > Parnassius > Parnassius honrathi. Next base: position 2,553 of record DWHP01006941.1, on the reverse strand, counting down.
ATACCGGAGATATCAACTTTGCTAAAGATTTCAAGAACTAATACCTAAAACAATGGAAATATTTTATAAATAATTATACTATGGGCACAAACCTTTGTAAATAAATGAAATGCCATCATTACCATTTCAATCTTTCAAAACACGGTCCTAACGTCTTCCAGCATGTTTCACAAAGTCTTCCCACTATCAATTGGTGGGGCGAGGAAGTGGGCGTTCATGACATTATTAATCTAAATTACGTACCAGAACTTACTGTTATAAATACCATCTCTTACTTATTTTCTTGTTATAAAATCATGCGTAATTTAAATAGTTTCACTATGTATTATTTCTATTTACAGTTTTTAGTTTTCATTAAATAAACAAAGCCGAAAGGGTCATTGTTTGGAATTTGATCCCACTCAAATATCAAACAATAACCTTTTCCGGTTTCTTAATTTGAAATGTCTGTTTCAGGAATCTGACAATTATTCAGTTTGTCAATCTGACGATGCTTTGTACAAGAGCGTATTTGAGCTTTCTGTAAGATTTGTTTTAGGTTCAAAAATTTTTATCATAATTCTTATTTGTTGTTCTTGTGTATTAAATTGTAATTTTAAAGTACTTCTCGACAAAGCGATCCAATTAATATATAATTTAAAAAAATAAACATAAGTGAATTATTTTATGCGGCCACGGGCGGCAGCTTATTATTATATTAATATTTAAATAGCTCTGATATATCTCCTATCATTCATTAAAGATACAAAATATTTTATTTTAACATTTACAAAATAATGAGACAGTTCGAGAACTAAATGATATTAGCTTTATATCGTGTTGTGAGTGGAATAACGTTTCCTTAAAATATTACGCCTGGCTTCGTGTCATGACACACCATTTCTAAATAAGATTTTTAACAAGATGGCTCTCCCGCAATAACATAACAAGGTTTCACCGTGTTCTCTTTATAATTGAACACTTTTAGATCTCATATATTTCCTGATAGGACATTTGTCATATTTGCCACGCTTGGCATGTGGATTACTAGGTATTCTTACAGGGCCACTACACAGTTATTCATCCCACGTTGACTGCCTCATGCTTTACGTAAAGCCGTTGGTCCTGCGCCTGATCTCTCTCCGGTCGAGTCGGTTTACCGCCTCATCGGACTAAGGAATAGATAGGGAACAGAAAGTGCACCTGTGCTTGCGCATACACTTGGGCACTATAATTTTGTCGAGCGCCGATGGCTAGGCTCTGTTGAGTATGACCACTTTGACCGAAATTCAAACATCCCATTTAAAAAAGTTACAGCCTATATACATCCCACTGCTGGGCACAGGCCTCCCCTCATTTCTGAGAGGGTTTTAGTGCTAGGTAATGTCCGCCACACCACCCCAATGCGTGTTAGCGAACTTCACATGTCTTCGAAATATTTTTTTCTCTTATTCGTCAGACATGCAGGTTTCCTCACGATGTTTCCCTTCACCGCCGAGCACGTAGTAAATCAGCACTTAAAATTGCAATTAACAATTTGATTGGTGCTGGCGGGTATCGAACCCGGTTTACTCACGTTCTGTTATATTTACAGCGAGCGTTAACCACCTGAGCTACCACGGCATCCCATGGTTACATGCTTTCAATTTCAAACAAATAATACTACGCTACGGTTACGCTAGACACACCTGCGATTAAGACGGAATGTCTTACAGCCTGTAATTATACAGGTTCTCTATACCCGTCAGATGGACGCTGCTGTTAGCGGAAGAAATAAGCGAGATGGTGGTATTTTTCCAGACGTGCTCCAGGCATAAAAGAAGTCCATAGTCTAAAAATAACCAATAGACATCACGCATTTATAAGACAGCATTTGAGTCGACAGGAAATTAGTCAGCCGACAACAGCTGTCTAGCATATTGTCACTTCAGTGACCCTTTTTACTGGAAACAAGATTTTCCATCTTCGTCCTCAGGAGTGACAATACATCTGTATTTTGATTTTCACTTAGTATCAGGTGGACTGTGTGCCCGTTGTCACCTTGATTAAGAAAATACACACTTACAGTCAACTTTAAACAAAGAATGTTATAGACGCGTTATCAATTTCTAAAAGACTAAGAACGAATGCCTCACATATTGTAATTATAATAGTTCTTTAAACTCTTCAATATTAACAGTTGCATAATAAGTCAATTTACAAGTAACTTTTATGGATTTATTTGCGTAATATTTGAAAAAAATAAAACAAAGTTCAAAGTACTACTGTACTAAATAACAACGGCACTTAAAAGTTAAATTAATTGCGTTGAACAATGAAAGAATTCTCCATAAAAAAGCATAACTTAGTCGTATTGAAACCTTAGTATACAGCATAGACTTACGATGGTAATAGACGGATGTAGAATATAGAAAAGGATAGCAAATCTTGTGACTTTGTGACCTGTTTTGAATAAGTAGGCATGAAAGAAATAAGGTCCTAGATATTTTATAATTTTTAGTGTGATAGTTATTATTATGGGCGAGTAATTGTTTTCCAAAATAGTTACTGTTTCTGTGAGTTACTGTGGTGTTT
>DWHP01006940.1:0-11187 GCA_018247895.1 Parnassius honrathi | reverse complement strand
ATATATATATATATATATACGAACCTAAAACACATAATTAATATCAAACAAAACGGCTCTCGAAAAAATCCTGAAGTTTACAATAATTATTACTTTATTGCAACTTTACAAAGATTTTTATCCCAACACGTGCAAGAATGCGCATTCCGTCTTAAATAGGTCTCTAAACGTAACGCTGCGTGGCTACTAGAGTTCGATCCCGCACGGATGAAGTATTAATAAGATTTCCATGAAACGGGAGATATTTCTAGTATAAATATAATGTAAATATAATGAAAATAATAATAAAGGAAAAGAAAATTAAAGGAAAAAACAAACGATTTTCTCGGTGAGACACTCAACATTTAATAAATTCGTATTATTAAATTAAAACCTTACTACTTACCTAATTACATCGCAGTGATTTCAATAGGTTCAGCCTTTTAGTGTTGATTTCAGCGTAGAAATGCATTTCGAGTAAACAGTTTATTGGTCCTCCGAGCCGGATTTACCACTCTCGAATAACGTAATAGCAATAAACACTTGGAATACGATCTTAATTGTACTTTGGGGTTTTGTTTAACATTGTAATCAACGCATTGATAACACCGAAACGATAACAATAAAATTCAAGTTTCTATAAGTGTGTACCTATTGATTTAAACCTTATTGTTTACATCTGCTGCTGTTATATATATTAAGAACCGTCTGAGAAAAAATGAATTTATCAGGTTATCGGAATATAAGTCTCTTCGGAATATAGTCTTTTTTACATTTTACAATTGACATATTATGATATTGCACTAATAAATTAAAAACAATCGAAATTAAAATAATACGCATATATATATATATATATACCGTGTGATGGTGCTTGAGAATATCCACTACCCCGTATCTTCCCGTGGGTGTCGTAAAAGACGATAGATGGAGGCATGCGGGACATAGGCAGCAGCATCTTTCTGATAACAGCAAGGTTGCAGGTCTTAGGTTACCACCTAAGATGATACGACCTGGCAATATATAACGCATGCCCCCTGAGGACTGACGAGAAGATCCTGGAGCTGAAAGAAGAGGTAGACAAGTTGCGCTGGCATATTATAGGATTACCCGAAGGGAAGAGAGGGGGAGGACACGGAAATCCTAGAATCCGGCAACTTGTTCTATCACAGGGAGGGTGACCATCTATCCCAAGAAGGTGTCAGATTTATCGCCCACAAGTCTCACGTCAACAACGTTGTAAGGATTGGGATTGTGTCGAAGAGAGTTGTGCACTTGATACTCAGAATCACCAAACGGTATTCGCCGAAAGTCATACAGGTTTACGCATCAACCTCGGCACATCCCAATGAGGCGGTGAAGGAAATGTATGAGGATATCTTTAGAGCCATGCAAAATCTACTATACGGTATATGTGATAACCGATACTATACGATTATCGATGGGAAATAAACATTCTGCCGCGCTGTCCAAATGCGTGTTGGTGAACTTCACATATCTTCGAAATATTTTTTTCTTCTTTCTCACAACAAGGCACAAAGAAAAGTGTGCTATAGTGAGCTGAAGGGAAATTTGGAACAGAGCAACGGAACCCAAGGGGCCAGCAGCTTGGCGACTTCATGGAGAAAGAGGGACTCTTTATGATGAGCTCTTTCTTCCAGAAGCGACCGTCCAGTCAGTGGACCTGATTAAGCCGCAACGGTTCAAAAAAAGGGGATTAACTTTATTACTACGCAGACGCCAACTGTTCAGTGATCGCGAGGGTGATAAATGGCAGCGATCACCGAAAAGTTAGAGGCTCACTGAACCTAAACGTTAGGTAGGAGAGGTCCCGTCTAATGATGTTAACGCTCCGTCCCCCTCGCGCGAGAATCCAAGGTCCCGAATACTTTTAGCTCGAATTACAAAACCGGTTTCAGTGCCGAAAAGAATGCAGTATAGTGGACGATATTAATGACAAGCTTGTGGAAACTGTCCATGTGGTCGGAGCTAAGTTCTGTAAGACCCGTCGCAGAAGAACACAAAAACTTTCCGATGACACTCTTAATCTCATTGCTGCTAGACGGGAAATGAAACTGCAGTCTTCAGCAAATACGACAGCATACAGGCAACTGAACGGATAGATTTCCAAATGCATGCGGTAGGACTTAAACACCTTCAATACAGCTCGTATTGAAGAAGCGATTGATCGGAACCAGGGCTCCAAAGTCTTTGCCAGAGATCTGTCAACTAGAGAGAGCCAACTGTCGAAGCAGGAGACAGACTGTGGCAGCATCGTTTACGGGACACCTGAGATTTTAAGTGAGATAGAGAGCTTCTATGGGCAGCTGTACACTCCATCGTTGGAGCCACACGCAAGTGTGAGTAACGATCCAAGAGCAAGTCTTATCCGACACTATTTCGATGATATCCCGGTCGTCAGTCTGAGCGAGATTAGAATGGCTCTCCAGCACCATAAAAACGGCCTGTCCCCGGGCGAGGGTGAAATTACGGTGGAGCTTCTGAAATTGGGTGGAAAACCGGTACTTGAAGTCCTTCAGAAGCTCTTTAATTCCGTTCTCCATGGTGATACTACTCCGGAGGCGTGGAGCAGAAGTGCGGTACTCTTGTTCTTCAAGAAAGGTACAACGCTCTTTTGAAGAACTACAGACCGATTTTCCTTCTGAGCCGCCTCTACGTGCTGTTTTTGATGGTTAGTACGAATCGTCTCGCACGCAGACTAGACGACTTCCAGCATACCATACCCAGATACCCTTCGGTAATTACGGCATTGTACATAAGTCCGAAGAGTACAATCTGCCACTTTGCCAGGTGTATGTGGACTATTTGAAAGCCTTCGATTTCGTCAAAATTTGGACGGTGCTACAGTCCCTTCAGCGGTGCCAAGTTGACTGTCTGTATATAAAAGTGGTGAAGTGTTTGTACAGTAGGGCTACGATGGCTCCCCGAGTACAAAACCAGAGTACGAAACCTTTCTAACTGCAGAGAGGTGTAAGACATGGTGACTTTATATCCCCTTCGCCACTGCATTGGAAGGCGTTTTCAGCTAATGGGCTGGAAAGGATACAGTATTAACATAAATGGCGAGTCCATCACTCACCTTTGATTTGGCGACCATACAGATCCTTATGGCAGAATCGCTGGAGGGGACCTAAGCACTATACTCAATGACCTCAATGGTGCCTCCCAATGGATAGGTCCTAAGATGAACATGGACAAAACAAAGTTCATGTACAACGTCCACGTCACGCTCGGAACACTAAGCTCGAATTTGTTGACGAGTATATTTACCTGGTACAAATGATCCGACTAGGTAAGTTCAACTTCGACTAAGAGGTCAATCAACGGATTCAACTCGGCTGGGCAGCGTTCGGGAATTACGACACAATTTCTGGCCAACCTTACCTCAAAACCTTAAAAGAGACTGTATAACCAGTGCGTGTTGTCAGTGATGACTTTTGGAACAGAGACGTGGTCTTTCACTGCTGGCTGTGTAAGGACGGTCAAGGTCGGTCAGTGATCTATGGAGGGGACAATACTCGGGGTTTATCTGCGTGATAAACTTAGAAACGAGGATATCTGCAGTAGAATCAGAGCGACCGACATAGCCCAACGGATTAGTAAGCTGAAATGGCAATGGGCCATTTCAGCTTACTAATCCGTTACATAGCTCAAGAACCGACAACCGATGGGGAAAACAGGTTGTCGAGTGGCAGGCTCATACCGGTAGACGAAGTGTAGGGCGACTCTCCACTAGATGGCGTGACGACCTAGTAAGACAGAAGTCAATGTATGCAGGTGGCTCAAGACCCTGCTTTGTGGCATTACTTGGGGGAGGCCTTTGTTTAACAGTGGACTTGCGAAGGGCTGTAATGACGATTATGATAATATATTACACTTTTGAAATGAATTCATTAATTAAAATATTTAATTGTTTCGTTTTTATAATATATATAATAAATTATTTATAATATATTGCTATACAAACAACTAAAATGTTATAAACGTATTTACCGTTGTTTTTAGCTTTCTACGTGTTTTGATATGGACGAGGGACCGGAACATTTACGTCTTTTTATTTACTTCTTTTAAGTAAAGAAGTGATAAGTACCAATTGATTTATATAAGTGTAGTAGGTAAGATAGTGGGTACGTAAGTAAGTAGTAGATCTTTACGATCGAATTATACACTAAGTGAAGAAATAAATGATTGAATATCACGAGTCATTTCTGTGATCATCACCGTCAAACATAAAAAAGGAAGAATCCTTAAAAATAAGCTGTTTATACAAGCAAGAATGGAATGTTAATGGCAGTTTAATGCAAAAAGAACATAAAACAGACGTCAGTAAAAGAAAATGCGACACTAAACTTTATGTCTAACAGAGTGAGATTTTCTTAATATAGAAGCAATTATTTCACAAGAAATACATTTATTGAAACAACCGCACCATTATTTAACAACGAGGACCCTTACAGTCGGACGTTACGAGCTTAGCACTGTGAAAGGGTCTGGATACGACGTAAAGTGGCGTTTATTAGTTGTTACAGTACTTCGAGCGTTATGACTTTGATTGCTAATTGTAAAGATGGAGGTTCAACTTAAATGGAATATAACATTGTCGTAATATAGCTGCTGGTTATAATGTAACGCTTTCTGAGAACAACTTCATTAAAATTTATCATTATTGTCTGTGTGAGTAAACAATGTTAGCTATTTTATATGAATTGAAAAAACCTTATTTATTCAATAACGTTTCTGTAGTTACAGAAATACATTTACAATAAATATTAATACAGCCAAGTTAATGGAAACGGAAGAAGCAGCGTACAACTGTGTCTGTCATACTTACATTAATAGGATGCTATAAGTGTTGTTAACAACCACTTCAACTAAGCTAAAAATACTGGTGCTAGGTTCACCACAGTAGTCGAATGGCGGATTCGAACCCACGACTTTTGATTTACGCAGTCCATATCCTTAACCATAAATAACTGTAGCTTCTTAGAGCTATTATCGATACCGTTAGAGCCTATTAAAGATTACTACTGAACATAGGCCTGAACCGTAGATCGCTTCATGGGGGGGGGGGGGCACTTGCTATAGGTGCCAGGCTTGTCAGGCGGGTTGACAACCGCAGTCTTTAATTTTAAGTCGTTATTAGGAAGACGCTGCTGCGCATCTTCTTGTTATACCGCCACTATACGGTATTATTTAGAGCTATTACTTTAATTAAAAATCATTTTTTTTCCTACCTCTATACGAGCTCTTGATAGTCCATTGACGAGCCGCTCCGCCTGTAGGGAGTGCAGTAATGCAGACAGAAAGTACCGCAGTACCGGATGTATAGCACCATTGACGTTACTTCCTGACGTCGATCTGGGTATTTTACATCTGGCTGGGTGACGATATCGCAATTTAGCAGCTAAGAGATTTTTATGGCATTTCCCATAGTCGCCACTTACTACTACCGTAGGACAAATTTGATGATGGATTTTTGCCACCACGCGGCAAAAGACATTAAGTCATCATCATCATTATCATCATTACAACCCTTTACAAGTCCAGCGCTGAACATAGGCCTCCCCCAAGGAATGTCACAAAGCACGGTACTGAGGCACATGCATCCATCGACTTTCTGCGTGTTTTACCAGGTCGCCATCCAGTGGGGGGGGGGGTCGCCACACACTTCGCCTACCGGTACGAAGCTGCCACTCGAGAACCTTTATTCCCCATAGGTTGCCGGTTCTTCGAGCTACTCAAAGTTAATTAATCGTTATTGCTATGGGATATTTAAACAATTCACTCTATATATTGAATATTATAACATGCACATTTTTTTTCTAAACACAGACCGATCAGGTAATGCCGACACCTTTAACAATGGATAATAAAAATCAAGCTGCGTTATTTCCCTTAAAACTAAATTAAAACTTCTGTAGTCGTTAATAACATTATTTTCATAATATCATAGTTGAAAGTTTTAGATATTATTATCACTTAACTACTATGCATTGAGTAACGCATCATATGATACTTAAAAGTAACTTAAAGAAGAAAACTTTCTGGTAACCAGGAGTCAATTATAGAAAGCCTCCATCATACCCGCTTTTGTGACTTTTCGTTAATTATAAGTTACTTCCTTAAAACTTCCATTCGCAGCTTCTTATTTCTTGTAACTTTAGAATCAATTACGCTACTGCTAGTTTCTGTTGCCTTTTGGAGGAACCATCTTATTAAAATGTATATTATAAACATAAAATAAATTTTAATGAGATTACATTCAAACATATAATCAGTACGTTTAAAGCATTTACAGTCACGGATGACAGACGGATGGAGACAGTTAATTCGAACACCTGAAGCTTTTTTATTATGTATATGTATCTTTCACCAAGTATTTGTTAGTTTGCCCCCTCTTCAATAAAAAAAAACAGGTAGCAGTGCCTGCACTACTGTGTTCCAGTCCGAAAAATAAAGAGAGCCAGTATAACAATATTTAATAACATGCTGTGAAGCATTCCATCTTAGTCTTCAGAGATGGCCTGCAACCAACATGCAAGCGCAACGCAAGTTGTCTAAGGGTATGTATAGACCGCAATAGTAACTAACCATTAAGTGAACTATACGTTTGTGTGATACATAGCTTTTTTTAAAAAACATTCTTATTTGTCAACTAGTACCAATTCATTGTTTAATAAAGTCTATATCGGTTTAGAAAGAATTTTCCGTACAACACTGATATTACAGTTGAAGCTTTATCATGTACATGGCTTCGGATTTATTGCAAGCGATTTAAGCAGTGTGCGGTTGGTAATATACTACTTTTGGTGACTTAAGAGACCGACCTGGGAACGGCTGAGCCTCCACGCCTTATGCAGGAGTGTAAGACGACGTATGGATTTGTTACCTTCCACCTGGCATATTAAGAGACAATAGGAGATGCTATATTCGCCATGTTTTAAATACTGTGATGTGTTTCTAGCCTTTCCTGCACTTTAAATAGATATATAGATACAGAACTATTATATATAAACATTAAGTTACATAATTATGTATATATTATATATAAACATTGAGTTATATATACAACGTATTAAAGAAGCTATTCCAAACAAAAAATGTGCACCAATCTGTATCCGTACATGCGCGGCAAACAGTAGTCGTGCATGCGCATTTGATATAAACGCGCGAAAATTGTCATAATAAATAATTGTTTATTTAGATTGTAATGTTAATCAAATATTTTTTTTAATTTTCGTTGTTTTGCATATGTGCTAATTTAATATAAAATTATAATTAGCGTCTCTCCGCACTACATGAATATCGAAGCCACAATAACAGGTATACGGATTGCAATACAGTTCAGTTGAACATAGTGTTCGGAATGCGAAATCTAGTGCGTAGTACATATATTATATCACTATATATAAGGAAAACAAGGAAACAAGAAAGAAGTATTGTACAATGGTTGATCACGTTCATATCCTACTTACGTACGGCCCCCACGGGACGAAATGGGGTGATAAATTATCGCACACAGACATCACACGGCACATAACACCAGTTGAATTTAAGAGGTTAAAAGTAAGAAACAAAATAGCCTTATGTACTAAGTACCAAAAGGAGTTCTACATCATACTAACAATAAAACAAGTCAAAGGCGCAATGTATCATTTTAAATCAACACTTCTTAGAATCGTCTCTCATCGCCCTCTGATTTGGGTAAAGACTTCAAAGGGCATATCAACAGTAAATAGACGTATGCTTCACATCTTGGCTAAACAAGTTGTGAGGGGCGCGAATGTTAAAGCAAATGTTTAGACTGAAGTAAAACGATAAACAACAAACTGGATAGATTTGAATGGTAGAGAACGGGCAGAGGCGTGTGAGCTAACGATTATTTTGTTTTCAACATAAGAAGATATTTTTATATTTGTAGCTTAATCACGATAAGCATAATAACACGTTTGGATGTAATTTCGCACCTAATTAGTGTATTGTATTACATGGGATACTTTTTACCACGTTTTCACGTTGGTAGGACCTCTATTTATATATCAATTAAGGTATTCTATGCGAGCATAGTCCTTCTCTAGTCGAATCAACTCGTGTTACATAATACAGATGTAGCGTGGCTCTACCACGTTAAGAAAGAACTAAAGTAGTTTAGCACGTAAATTTACACAAACAAGCCTCTAAGGTGAAACGACACATTTTTTAAACAAAACATTACTCTATGCTAAGATTTTCTACTTTATTACACCAGCACAAACATCAAATTAAACAATAATTTGTAGGCCATGCACTTGTTTCGTGCTGGATATAACCGCGGCGCCGGAGCTAATCACTTCTTTTTCTACAATAAGATTGATAAACGGACACACATTCTACCTGATGGTAAGTGGCCAATAGATATCTTAATCTTTTCTCAATTAAGAACCAAAATTCAAATGCGTTGTTACCCCTGACTAAGATGGAATGCCTCGTTTCCAGTGAAAAGGGTCTTCGGTTCTCTACACTCACCATGTCAAACACAGCTGTTATTTTACACCGGTATTCTGTTAGAACGTGGACTATCTCTGGTCGAGGTGACCCATTCGTGCTACAAACATAATACAGCTAGCGTAGCTCTACCACTTATAATGACTTCGCCAATGTTCTAGCGAGTTTCCTTTAAACAATAAAATGGAACATAAGCATTAACAACTAAAGCTCACAATATTTAATGCACCTTGTTAACTGAAAGCGGAGTACTTATGAAATTCCGCAGCGAACGAGATTTAAGCGCACTAGGTGATATACTAGAACAATGCTCGACACATAAACATGGTCCGACGAAGGTGAATAGTCCAAAAGTTATTTAGTTGAGTTGTTGGAATAACCATTGTGTGTGCAACAACGTTTTAGAATTATTTATTTTTGTATACTCGTAGCGGCTCTTAATAGCTCAGTCTTCGATCAACAAGTTGGTATTGTTGATCGAAGAGCTCAGTAGCTGGACGTACGTCTTGAATTTGTTGATTAAGTGTATATTTGTTCATATAAAAGGGAGGAAAACGAGCTTGCGGCCCACCTGATGGTAGAAGTGTCGATCGCCGTAGAAACATTCTAGACCAGGGGAATAGCAGGTGTGTTGGTGGCCTCTTAAGAATGATTATAATTTATCTATCAGTCTAACCACACTGTAAAGTATACAATAAAGAGTTCCTATAAATAAACAATAGTAGTGGTATACATGTATATAATATATTCGTATTTAGGCATTTCACTTCCTAGTCTTGTAATAAAATAACATATTATTGTATTGTTAATAAATGTTTAAAGAGTCCTACAGGGTTTGTTGCTGGTTCTTCCCAGGACAGAAGTTTTTAACAACCCTAGGTAAAAGCATAAGTGACTTTCAATATTCTTGTGTTCTATATTGAAAAAAAAAAATCTTATTCTATTGTATTCTAATAAAATGAACTCAAATTTAGCATTTTACTTGAATAAAACGTAAAAAAGTTACAGCCTATTAACTTCTTCGTCACAGGCGTCCTACGATTTCTGAGAAGTTTTATGCCAAGGAAGCGTCCTCCGCGGTGCCCTAATGCTTATTGGCGGACTTCACATGCCTTCGAAAGATTTTTAAATTTTCCCTGACATGCAGATTTCTTCACAACAAGGAAAGCTCGCTCTTCGCTTCTTCGCTCCTTCTATTCTTATTTCACATACCGTTTCACTTTCTTCTCTTTCAAAAACCATAACTTTCGTCTTACTTGCGTTCACTTTCATACCCCTTTCAATTAATGATCATATGATATAAATAAGATAATGATGATATGATATAAATGAATACATGGTTGATAATAACCACTGGGAATGAGGTTGTCGGTTCCAAGCCGTTTCCATAATAAATTTTGTAATATTTTGTGGCCATTGACGTCGTAAAATTTTTTTTTATAAGTCCTGCTGGGTTTCCTGTTGGTTCTTCCCAGGACAGAGGTATTTTTTTCGAACCAGTGGTAAAGTAAAAAATATTCTACTTTATTCTATTAGGGGGTGAGGGTGGGGGTGGAGTGACTGTGATGATGAAATACAAAGCGGACCTCACATATTAATTAAATAAATTTTAATGTATTTTACCCCTTATTTCTCAAAATGCAAATAATTTTTAACTCAAACCGAACTCGAGAGGAGAGAGATTCGTATAACAACAGAACATAATATGTTCGGTGGATTTTTGCGGGATATATATAAAATAAGATTTAATATAATATACGAGAAATATCTTCTTTCTATCTAAAACAAAAACTTTAGCCTCAAAATAGAAGTGTTTTATGTTTATGATGTCGTTTTACGGTAATTAATTGCGCAAAACCAGCATTATTTTTTGTGAATACTTTGTGTGTTGTTTGCCCGTCTCATATGTAAAACTTAAAGCGGATTTCAAGATTCCAAACAAAATAAAGACAGGAAAAACCGTTTGAACGCGACTGTGGTGGAGTATATGCAAAAATAAAGACAGCTCCAAAGCAACTGTAGTAAGGATGCAGAGAACACTCCAAAAACATTTCCCTCTTTAAATAAAAAATACAACTTCATTTGTATGTAAGCTTGGCCTCAAGGGATTCTGAATACAGTAGTAGTATTGAGTCTAGCAAAATCTAGCGTGCGAGCGACAATTATGAGACTTTTATAATTAATAATGACTTCCAGTGTTCATGGTATATTTAAAATTGGAATATAAACCTACTATTCAAAATATGTTTCCAACATAGAAGTAAGATTAGGTTATAAACGTACACAAAGCCTACCCGATATGATTTCTGTGGCTTGTAACGATGACCTTCATCTATCTTCAATTAAGAATAAAAGCGCAGATGCGCTGTCACCCCGAGGTCTCATAAGTAGGCCTCCTTACAAGTAGAAAGAGTATGGGTTATGCGTCGTACGCTAAATACCACCAGGGTAAAATAACAGCATGCTGCTACTTCGCCCTGTTATTTTTTCCTGTCCCAACTTAAAAAAAATGGTTGAGCCTGCAGGCCATCCTTGAAACTTTCCGCTAATTTCAATATCAAAACGCTCCAAATTCTATTTATTATGACGTTTTATATTTTTTTAAAATGTTTTAATTATTTTTCAAAATTGAATATTTCACGAAAAAATCAACCGATTTTGATGTGATTTACGGCAATATATGCAATTTTTACAGCTTAACAG
>DWHP01006939.1:0-11188 GCA_018247895.1 Parnassius honrathi | reverse complement strand
TGTTTTTGACATTGATGTGTAGCTTGCGTAGCTTTGATATAGTACGAAGTGAATTTGCTTGGTCGATTGAACTCTAAGCTTTGTGAATTGAAAGGAGTTTGCGTTACTCTTAGACTATAGTTTTGTGCTAAGTGACGTTAGACTGGAGTTCGAGCCCGGAAGTGAGGGCGTCCTTTGAAGCAGTGCAGCGACAGCGGGTTTGTCCGCCTACCTCGGTGAAGTCAGCTCACACATAATACACCTTCTTACATATACACACCCACACTACATTTACATCACGCTGACGACGCCTTGGGGTCTACTCTACTCCGGAACTAGAACTACTAAGTTGTTTTGCTTGCCAGTCATATGTATAAGTTTTCTCCATAAGCCATTGGGCTCTCCCCTTGGTTGCCCGTCGAGCTAGAGTACAGATGGGCCCTACCCCAGTCGACCTTCGTCTGGGGAACTCAGGGTCGTAACATAAACTTTCAAGGTTCCCAGCTCGTCTCCCCTTGTCTATAATATCAGCATGTAACTTATAAGAGTAGACCTCGCAGTGGATAGGACCTTAGTAATGATATCACAAGTATTACAATACTGATAATCCTGTAACGAAAATTTCTGGATTCCTACGTAAATGACATTCAATTGCTATATGTGTATCATTTCCAAAAGTATTTTTTTTTACTGAAATTACAAACGAAATTTCAAGCCAATTGATGGTAAGTGGCTCCTGCAGCCCAAGGATACCCACAGCCAACTTTAAAAAAAGGACGGCTACAGATTCGCTGTCACTGAGGATTAAGTTAGAATAAATAACAGCATATAATTACACTGGCTCTTCGTACTCTATAGACTAGAAAACAGCAATAAATTTAATGCTGATTGCTGACAGTTATAGGCAAGACGGTACCTAACTAAGTATGCTTTTAAGGTTAAACGTTCCTACCACCAAGTATATAAAAGGTACTAGTTAGTTTTTTATATAGGAAAAATAAACGATCACCATATATCACATATTGTATTACAAAATAATTTATACGAATAATTTTGCTCTCAATAGCTTTGTGACTGGTAAATGTCAATTGTAAACTACCAAACGACACTGATAACCTTTCAAAACTACATTATGTACAAAGATATAACAGTGATGGTTAATTTTATGCATGATCTTAAATTAGACTGAAGTCATAAATACAATATAAGATGATTGCTTACAGTTTTGTTGCTAGGAACTGAACTAATCGTAATTATCATTACTTACTACAAAGAACTTTCCAAATTTATATTTCTCAATTAGCTGTTACCCAAGCCTTCACCCGCGTGGAATTTATTACAATTGGATTTTATGGGATTAAATTTTTTTCACGGAACAAATTTTTTTTAAATAAAAGAAATAAAAGTAGCCTAAGTTATTTCCTTATAACATTAACTATCTGCTCGGGAAAGTCCCGTCAAAAGCGGTCCAGTCGTTTCGGAGATCAAACAAACAAACAGACAGTTAGACAGACAAACATTTTAAAAATTGTGATTTTATTATATGTACGGTATATACTTCATATGCATTTAGTAAAAAGCACATTTATATATTACATTACAAACAGACACATCAATTTTATTTATTTGTATAGTCTACAATTTGAACGATGAATTATTTACCTTACGAATAAAAATGTATATAGTATATATTAACGGTTTCTGGTGTAATTGCAAGCAAATTGAAAAACAGGCATCAAAATGGCTTAAAAAATTTATTTCACAAAAACAAATTTTTTTAACAGAAGAAATTGCTTGAGTGGTGTTAACAATCATAACTTACTAAATTGTATGGAACATGTTTTTCATCATATATTTATTTTTTATCATAAAAACAGTGCGTGTAATGGTTTTAATACAAATATAGAGCTAATTAATTGAGACGGCGTTTTTTAAAAATTGGCCGGTAGTAAAAAACCTTAGTAATACGTGTCACGTAACTCTTATTACTAAGGTTTTTTGTTATAAATATATTTTCTAAATCTGGAATATTTTTCAAGTTCTAGTGATTTCAGTGTTCGTTGTAATTTTAGTTTAAAGTGGTCCCAAAGAACTGTTTGTCAAAAATTTACCGCGTTATTTTTGTTGTAAAATTACAAAATTCATGTGATATCATCTCACTCCTGAATAATTCTTTCTGATCGGCTCGATGCACTGGTGCTGCATAGTAATGTTGTATCCCTTTACATTTTCTATCGCATCTACCACGGGGAGTACTCCGAGGAAGTGTTCCGATTAATTCCAACCGAATCGAAAAGAAGAAGAAATCAAAAAGAGCCTACTCCTCTGTAAAGGACCTGCAACACACCTCCAATTCCCTGGTGTTACGGTTGTTCATGGGTGGCGGTGGTCACTTACCATCAGGTGAGTCGCATGCTCGTTTGCCCCCTCTTCTATAAAAAAATAGCATGTTCAAAAATGTTGGTTATGATAATCAACTTGTCCATTGTTGCCTCTTTTTAAGAAACTCATAAGTCATAACTGTCTACCATTTACTTTTACGATAGCCGTGGATGAAATATAAAGAAAGAAATTTATCGGCCAGCATCGGACAGTTAAAAAGTTTCAAACGTGTTTTTAAACCAGAAATTTAAAAAAAATCTAAGAATTTTTAATGTCACCAGTCACAGTAGTAAAATTAGCTTTTATGAACATTTCAATAATAGGCGCAACTTCCCCTTAACGCAGGTAGTTCAAGTTTTTACCGGGCGAAGTTGAGGGCGACCGCTACCCGGTCACGGTCTGGCGCCTAGTTCTTACGGTTGTGGTCTGCGGCAACGCAGGCTCTATACAAAACTTAAAACTGTATATACAGACGAATATAATACATTCGAAATAATAACGTTTAATAAGAAATTATAATAAAAAAAGTTCTTATCTACGTATGTAAAAAAATTGTAAAAATTGGACATCTTTATTATATATACGAGGTAGAGCCACGCTGCAGCTATATTGTGGTTGTACGTATGGGTCGGCTCGACCCGGGAAGAACTACGCTCTCACAGAATACCAGCGTAAAATAGCAACTCAATGCTGCTGTGTTTTGTATGTTGTGTGTAGAGAACCGGATACCCTTTTTACTGGCGACGAGGCATTCCATCTTAGAGGCAACGCATCTGCGCTTTGATTCTTAATCGAGGATAGATGTAGATGTCCATGGGCCACAGCATCCACTTACCATCAGGTGGACCGTATACTCATTTGTCACCATTTTTATATAAAAAATATTATATAGTTGATAGTATTAGCATAGCAATAGTCGATACGATAAAATATATGTAATAAAATTATTAAGCATTTTGATATGTTTTTGTTTAGTAGTTAGTCTTAGTTAGTTATTCATTATTTAGTTTTTATTTCATCCTTATCAGCACTTAATTATAAAACATAATTTATTTAAATCACTCACATATTGCTCAAAATAAATAATACGGAACTATAAAAAGTTGCAACTCACGTTATAATGGATTTTCTAAACAGGTTACAACAAAAAACAAAAATTTACTTGTTTGTGAAAATACGCTCTAATAAACTCTTAATACATGCAACTACCAATTTACATTCATCTTCAAAGCTTCATACCCATTATATAAAATGGAGCGGACTGTGACCCTCCTCGCACTGTAACCAAAAAAATGACACTGTATGATGCCGACATTATTGCAGTTAGCTTGCAGCTGTCGACAGCTGAATGTATAGTAATTTTTCTAAAACATCCTTACAACTGAGTGTCCCTAGCTACTTTGTGTTCGCGTCAAAAGATTCACAACTCGTCCTCACGTAAATTTTATTTTATAGAAGCGAGCGAACCTTCTTACTCTAAATGATATTAAAATGTTTCTCTATTGATGTATATTCTATTCGATAGACGGCGAACTGCAGCATGTCTTATGGTGGCCAAACACGGTCAGTTAAATTGATCATTCCAACTGATCGGTTGAAATATATCCAAGAAAAACTTATATGTAAAACTCCGATATTAAATGATCGATATATCGAAAATTCACTATTTTAAAAAATATCAACAGTTTAAGTTTGAACTGATCAGTTGGAATGATCAGTTTAACTGACCGTGTGTGGTGTCCATTATGCATGTTTATCTTGCACAGTGCACTTATGAATTGCATATATTACGTATTTTTGTTATAATAAATTAAAAAATATAGAAGTTTCTGTTTTAGTCGCATATCTTCACACATGTTATTAACGCTTAGGATACATAATCTAAGGTAAAGTTCTATAGGGGGTGGAGTCACGTCACGGCGTAAAACTAATACTTATGTTATGATTGCAGCATGAATGTGTAGGTTCGACCAGGTACGGACCAAGCTCTCACATGTTGCTGTGTTTCGAACGGTGAATAGCGAGAACCGGACACCCTCTTTGCTGGTAACGAGTCACATCTTAACAATTACTTTCCGATTTTCAGACACAATAGTAAGACAATAGAAATAAACTTTACATAGCACACGGGGCAGGGTCCTTTGACCTAAGTTTTACAACATCTACATTTTCTGATCGAGAACGGAAGTTCTGTGTGGGCCACAGCAGTCACTTACCATTAAGCGAACTTTTGTTTTCGTTTTTGTTGCTTTGATGAGGGTGATAGACGAGCACACAGTCCACCTGATAGTAAGTGGTTGCTGCGGCCCATAGACATCTAAATCAATTCTCAATAATGAATAAAAATGCAGATGCGTTGTCACCAGTGAGGACTAAGATGGTATGCCTCTTTTTCAATAAAAAGGTTCTCCAGTTCTCTACACTCACCATGCCAAACACAGCAGAGTTCAGCTGTTATTTGACGCTGGTATTCTGTGAGAGCGTGCTCCTTCCCTGGTAGAGCCGACTCATTCGTGCTACAACTATAGATACTACTAATATAGCTGCAGCATGGCTCTACCACGTACAAAACTGTGTGCAACTTGTAAACTTTTTTTATAGGATAAGAATGACAGACGAGTACACAGTCCACCTGATGCTAAGTAGTTGCTGAGGCCCGTAGACATCTACTTCAACCCTCGATCACGAATTTCTTTACGTGGTAGAGCCATACGGTAGCTATATTATTAGTATAGTTAAGACCACGCTCTCACTGAATACCAGCGTAAAATAGAAGCTTAACGCTGCTGTGTTGCGTCTGGTGAGTGTAGCGAACCTGAGAGCCTTTTTGCTAGAAAGGAGGCATTCCATCTTAGCCTCACGGGTGACAAAGCATTTGCCTTTTGCATTTTGGTTCGTAAGCGAGGATAGATGAAGATGTCTTGAAGCGTGTGAACTGTGGGCTCTTTTGAGAAACTACTGTGTACCAAATAAAGCACAATTATGATAGATAGGTAATGGCATTGAAGCCCCAATCCCATCTATGAAATAAATTCCTAGTAGATGGGTCATATCTATTAAAATAAAACAGTACATTTAACACGCGAATATTTCACTATCACGACAGAAGCAATTGATACAATTCTCGAATCGGCTCCTTCTTGTTGATAGGCACGTGAGCGGCTCGGTTTGCGTTCACCTTGGTACAATCAAATGATCGGTCGATTGGCTCCTCGGTATTGCTTTATTTTTAGGCACTGTTTTACAATCAACATTTTCCAAACAAAACTTTTAGGCACTGTTATACAATTAACATTTTTTAAAAGTTGACTTACTAAGCTAGCTAACTTACTTAAGGTAATATGTATTATGGCTGTAGCATGAATGGGTCGGCTCGACCGGGTAAGGACCGTAGAATACTAGCGTGAAATAGCAACCTTATGCTGCTGTATTTCGTAGGTTACGTGTAGTCTACACTGTGTAAAGAACGTATTCTGCATTTCGTAGGTGTTTATGGGTATAAGATAAATGGATGCCCTTTGTTGTATAAAATAACTACTACTGAGATATCAACATTTAATTTACCAGTGGCGCAGTAGCTTAGCATTGAGTCGCGGTACTGAGGGCTGCAAATTCGAATACCATGAAGAAGAATAAATATTTTTGTGAAACACAACAATATGACACGATAATCTGAGCATGGAATTAAATCCGCAATCTATCGTGCGGGTTCTTTTTGAACACCCGGGACTTTGTGGTTATTTATTATGTTCGGAATTTGAGTTGTGATGGGCTGTAATGAGGCCGAAAGCGAAAGCTTAGTTACTTAGCTTATAAAATTATTCATTACAACCATTTACATTTATTTAATTAATTCATGAGAGTCTATCAAAGCTCATAGGGGATCATAAAGTTGCCACGCTCGTCGCACGCCACGGGTTGTCAACCGCAGTTTTTTTTATTTTCTAAATTGTCGAAGGCTGCTGCACGTCTCCTGGTTTTTGCCCTGTATCACCTATTAAAACCTGTAGGGGACGCTAAGTGTTAGTGGATATTTTTACACCGCCACTTCATTATACATTTAATATTTCAGTTAATAAAATATTATATAAACACAAGCACTGCTTAATTCATCAATCACATTTCAATCTAGAAATCTGGTACTTTATTCGGTTTTAAAATGGGCAACACAAAATAAATTAATCCGGGTAACTTATAACACTTCAAAATCACGAATGCGATGTGACTTGACGTGATGTGAATAGTTGACTTACAAACGATTTTTAAACACTTTAAAGCTTTTATTTTGTAACATGTTCGAAAAAACAACATAACATATTATTCATGTGTATGTCCGTGGTCTTAAAATATACAGGGAATTGGGATTATTAATATAATAACTACTTCAATCCTGTGTCCATAAAATAAAAAACACGTAGAAAAGTTTCCGTACAAGTATAACAGCAGGATTTAAAAATTTGCATTATTCTAGTAAATTTTTAGTAAGCACATTCTATTCTATGCCATAGTAGCCAACGTTTCGGACATATCCTACTCGAAGATATTATAATCTTTAAATGGAATGCATTCAACTTTTCACTACTCGTTTTTTTTTTCTTTTTTTCATTAATACTTCACTCATGTACATTAGCCTCTCCTACGTACGTCACTTCTGTACATTAGCCTATCCTTCTTTAAGAAACATTTTTCTCCTTGGCAGATGAATTGGCAACAGTACAAGACATCTCGCACCGTTACCGCTACTTTCTGTCGCCGGTGGAGTCGAGATTATTATACCGCCATCTATCGGATACTATGAGACATTTGTGAAGCCATGAGGCATTTCCCATAGTTATCAACCTCTTACGATAACCACGGTATACCACAATTTAAAGCTCTTTGTAATGAAAGATATTTAAATATTGGTTAACCATTTATTGTATGGTGGTATAATATTAGTTAATGAACAGAACACGCTCGTTAAACACAAGTGTGTTACCTCAGCTTTGAAATCAAGTTCACAATACACGGAAGTGTATTGTTATACATAAGCTCTGTTAAGTTACACCTTGCCATATTATAAATTCATCTACCGCTTCTAATCTTAAAAATGAGTTAGCCGTCGCCTTTTTTAGACATCGTTAGTAGACATTAATTAAATCTGTCAAGAATAAAAAGACTAAACCTCACTTAAAATGTTAATATTAGGTTAATTTTTTAACATAATATTAGCACTGAACTGTTCGTAAATTTTCCACGAACCTTATAATAAGTACAGCTAATTTCCTATTTTAAATATAAAAAAGGAACTTTCTAATAGTTACTGTTACAAAAAGGTAATGCGAATTGACAATCGAACGTGATCAATGAAGGATGACGGTAGCAGCTGCGTTCAGGAATTCGTTGAGAAATCGCCCGCTTTGAATAATTTATCACAACGTGCGTCAACGTTTGTGTTTTGCCAGTTCACCGAACATGGCTTGGCCAAGACCTATATTATATATAAGTATAAATAAAAAATATTAAAATTTTTAACTTCCTTGCGAACCTTTATTCATACCGAATTTTTTTTTAGTTTGAGTTCACCAATTTCCCATTTTTGATTGTTCCAGTTGTTAGTACAAAGTCGGGGAAAAGTTTCTTCGTACTTTATATACAATATTCATGACATTTTTTTTCAAAGTTTAATTACATTGAGTTATGATATATATGTGCCATTTTGTTCGATAACTTGTTGCCATGTTGTAAGCAGTGACATAATCCCATTGGTGTGGAAATATTGGGATTTTTGATCAAAGAAATGCGACAAGGAGTTTTGACAGTCCTCTTTTGATGTTAACACTACTCAAAAAAGTCTGAAGACACCAAAACTGGTGAAAGTTTGAGGGTGCAAGGTCAAGACTATATGGTGGATGCATTAACACTTCCCAACCAAGCTCTCTCAATTTTTGCTGAGTGGCCAAAGGTGTGTATGGTTTGGCGATATCGTGATGAAAGCCCACTCGTTTTCTGTTGATCAATTGCCGCCCTTTTTTCTCAATTCCTAGTTGAGTCTCATCAATTGTTGGCAGTGGAGGTCCAAATCGATGGCTTTGCGGTAAAAGCTCATAATAAACTATGTCCCTCCAATTGCACCATACACACAGCACCACTTTATTGCGTGTTCAATCTTTTCAAAAATCGTTCGGTTTCATTACGTTTCAATAGAGAATCTCAAATGAGTACACGATTTATTAGGTTTCATTCAGTAAGCTCGTGTGGTACCCAAATATCGAGATTTTTTTTTGTATAGCCAGACTTTTTCAAATTGTTCAAAACTGTTTTGTGATCAATCCTCAATTTTTCGGCTATGTCGTAAAGCTACTAATAGGAGCCGATCTTGCTCCATTTTTTCAAAAATGGTATTGACTTTATTTATCCCTATGAGGGCGACCAGATTGAGCTGCACCTTTGACATCAAAATACTCGGACTGAAAACGCTTGAACCAACTTAGTGCTACTTTTGCTGACACTGCATTAGATCCATAAACGTCACAAATTTTTTTTTTGCGTGTTGAGTCACATTTTTACCTTTTTAGTAATATTTAAAACTTGAGAACGTCACGAATTTCTTCGTTACATTCACTCATTTTGGTAGATAGAAAAACAACTGAAAAGTCATGGGAAAGTGTCTTTTACTTTTTCTTTTTCCTAATGTCCTATATGTATTGATTTTCAAACCAGCTAGATAAAAACAGTACAACCAAAGAGATTTTTCTTCAATTTTATACACAAAAAATATTGTTACAATTAACAATATTTTTCAACTGGCTTCAAAAAGGATTCGACTATTTGATTACTTTGATGACTTATGATTTTTGTAACATACCTCAGAACACTTTTCTGGGAGAACTGATTTTGATCATTCTTTTTTATATGAGACCTGGTGCTACTCGTGTGGTCCCATATAAATTTGATCAAGATCTGACCAGTAGTTTTTGAGTTATCCTCAATAATGCGTATTTAACTGACTTCGATTATATTGACGGTGTTCTCATTTTATTTATATTGAAGTCGGTTGTACAAAGTTTTTAATTTTACCACTTGGATTGTTATCAGGTGTTAAAATTTAAAAACATAATAATGTGTCAAAACATATAATCAATAATATGTGACTAATTGTTTTATACACACAGTAATCTAGTGTTATTCAATCTTTTAACGTTCTCTAAAGTTCACCGTGTAAATTATATTACCTATACCTTATTATACTGTATTGTGGTGTACTTAGATTGACATGATTAATTTTTATAGTGTACGTATTGTATTATACATTAAATGTTACAAGTAAAACATTGTTTCATTCAGTGATTCAGTTTTCTTTTACTGTTCTGTTCTGTTAGCAAATTCCACAATGCAGTAAGTCCGGCCACTTTAATAAAGGGAATAAGATTACGTAAATATCAATGTAATAATATTCAACAAAACTAATTTACAACTGTAAATAATAAAAAAATCATAGACTCGACATAGACCATAAAACCTTATAAATTTCGTTTGAAAAGCTAATGCTACAAAATTACTGTATTATCAATTTATTTACAATATATAAGAAATATAGATTTCTACGCGAAGAGGCGTTAATTATTGCCGATATCCAATGCATATTTAAACAGTTTTTACGTTTACAAGCAAAAATGTCAACAGCTCAGTTTATATAGGACCGGTTTTTGTATGCATATTAAAAAAAGTTCACGAGAAGTACGCAAGGAATGCAGTCCCGCGGGGTGGCCGCTTTGAAGATAAAATTGATAGGTAGACAATGGCACCGCATTCCTAGACAGATGTGAGGGGAATGGTATAGATATGAATTTACGTTGATCGAAATTTAGTCGTCTCCTATAAAATATATGAACTTTATATATGTCAGTACAGAGTAAAGATTACCAAATTAAAAATTGATAAAAAAAATTAAGAATGCTACCTGAACGAAAACGGCGGGTAGACATTGGAAAAACATGTACGCTACACACCATCACATTTTTGTATCCACAGCGCGCTCTATATCATGTTAGGGATTTTAAACACACAACGGAAGCGTTCGATATTTAAAATACATTTTTGATTTAAGAACGAGATGCGAGCGTTCAAAGTCATATCGTTTGAGCCACTAAGTAACTTGTAGAACTAAAGTGATGTGAATCATTTCAGTCTATTATTATGCGTGGCAAGTGACCGCATGTCAAGAGCGAGGATGTCTATGTGCGCGGCTAATACAACGCACTATTATTATTTATTATTATTCTTTTATTAATAGCTCAAATCACTTTAGTATTTCCTAGGTATTTATAGAGCTCATAGTACAAGAATTATCGTTATGATTAAAAGTTAGGCAACATAGACGAGTCTACGTTTGAGTGCATGTAAAAATAAAAATAAAACGCATTTTCACATCTCAACACCAATAGGATTCCATCCAAGGATGGAATAGTTCACATGACTCTTTACAATTTAACTTATAAATCGCCCGTACGGCTCTCTTTTGCAAAACAAATATGACTTCAATATAAACTCTTTACCCATCAGACTGGAACGCATAAGTGTAGGCAATATTACTGCTGACAAGCAGAAATAGGTAAAAGGATAATATCTATCTAGACAGACTCATAGACAATCAAGGCGTTCTGCAACCTAGAACGGGCTGGGTTTAAACGTTATTGCTTCTTCTATTTTACTTATTCAACGAAAGAAGACGTTCAAATATTTATCTGCCGCACTGAATCTGATATATGATATACGTGGTAGAGCCATGCTGCAGTTATATTAAAAATATAGTTGTAGCACGAATGGGTCGGCTCGACCGGGGAGG
>DWHP01006938.1:0-11188 GCA_018247895.1 Parnassius honrathi | reverse complement strand
TGATGTACCGAACTCGGTCTGCCAGGTTTTGTTCCGTGACGGGAATAGACGGCTCCAGCTCAGCAAAAAAGCAATGCATCCGAGCCCGATACGTTATCCCCGCAGTTTCTTCCCCTTTCGCCCTATAGTACGCCTGCAATGCGTTTGCGTTCATATTTTTCGTTCAACGCATGCGGCGCACTCCTCCAGGGGCGGATGCCGCTTGCCGAGTCCGAGAGGACCCCACCGACATCAAGCCATCTGGTGAGGATGATGGATGTGAGGCCTACTAGGCGATCTTGCAGCTCCTCGCGCTTGGCTGGCGGCCCGCATGCTGCCGCGTCCAGCGCCAGCTCCAGACGCGCCCCGGCAACCCCCAGGCAGCGGCCCTATACGTCTTCTGTTATGATCCATCATCCATTTTGGAGCCCCAATTAATGGGGGACGCCCAGGCCCGGCACCGTTTCATTGTATCATAGTACAGCCGTAAGCACAAACGGGCCTTTGCACCCTCAGTACTGCCGAGGCACGGCACTCACACCTCTTGGCAGGGCGCTGACTGACTGCACCGACGTAGCAGTTTTGTCACTTAACTGCTACGTCAGCGGGCGACGGGGTCGTCACTTCCCTACGCCATTTAATTATTACTATTTTTTTTAACTGGCTTTCCGGCTTTGGGTTCAAGCCCTTCTGAGCCTATAATTTTGTTTTTCGGAATCTTCATTTTTATAGATTTTATTTTTCAAATTATGCTGATGCGCCACATTGTGAAGTTTTTCGGAGTTTTTGACGACAGCTCAACCCAGAGGATAGTCAATGACGATAGTCACTCAACTTCATAAAGCGCCTAAGCGATCAAAATAACTTGAGGTTTATATTAACATCGAAGCTCATGTTTCGTAGTTTTCTCAAGTAGTTTACACACGCAGACAACGCACAAACCATTATTTACCATGATATTATAAGAAAAAGAGGTATCATTGATTATTTAAATATTTATGCGATAAAACAGGAGCAACAATTCGTCGGCGGCCAAGTTACCGTTAAAACCTATTATTATTAAAGCTTAGGTCACACACAGGTGATAAAGCGAGAAAAGTGGTGGTATACAACAGTCCTTAACGGAGTTCGCGTTAGAATACCGTCCCCGCTTTGCAAAGGAAATTTGTAACGCGCGCTCCCAGACCACCTCACGCCTGGTGCCCATAGACACCTACATTTATTCTCGATTAAGAATCAAAATACAGATGCGTTGTCACACCTGTCTGAATGCCTCGTTTCCAGGAAAAAAATAGTCTCCGGATCTCTACACTCACCATACGAAACACAGCAGTATTAAGCTGCTATTTACGCTGGTATTCTGTGAGGGCGTGGTACTTCCCCGGTCGAGCCGGTATACTATATTTATATTTCCTTCTATTATAGTTAACACAGCGTATGTTAAAATGGAAATTACATTTTACTGGTATCATGCATTAAAAAGATTGTCATTTGAGATAGATTTAAAGGTTGTTTTTTTTTACAAAAAACATAGTTTGTATCATATTCTGATTCATAATATACAATATTAGTAAGTTTTATATAAATCAAATTCGTAGTTTTTGCGTGATTCAGCTGCAAACATATAAATACCCAAACAGTCTTTCACGTTAATAATTTATGTAGAATAGGATAGGATAGAAGGATTAATATATATAAAGACATAAGCTTATAACGAATTATACCGACACATACATCTTACATTTACTCAATACAATGGATGAGTGCGAAAGCGTTCCCTGCCTATACCAGGCGAAGGTGAAACTCCACGGAGCTTTTGGCAGCGCGAGTTTGATATAATTCGTCCTTGTTTTTACAAGGCGGGTATGAGTAATCATTTCTACGAGAAAAAAAGTACTCACCCAGGTAATGATACTCTCATTGTCATTCTGCCAAAGGGTTCAGCGTTGAGATAAAATATTGTTATCCGTTGATCGTCTAATCATTAAGGAGGATGCAATGCGACAAGGACGAAAGAAGGGAAATAAAACATAGGATGAGCAACAGCATCTTTTTGATAATAATACAAAATCATAAAAAACTGCGCTTTCCAACAAGAATCCCAAGCATGGCAGCTGTTGTAAACTCTCCCTCCCTATGAGGCAATCAATAGGAGAACCTCTGTTCAGGAGTGGTCTTTTGCTGGGATTTAATAGATTCATGAATAAGTGAATTAGTTTTTAAATATTTTTTTGATACAAAAACATATATTTTAAAGGTAATAAAATAAAATGTTTATCAAATAATTTTTTCATGTTATTTACGCAATTGCATCTCTCCTAATCATAGACGGCATTGACGCTATCCAAATTATAATAAGAATTCGAAAAATCGCTAATGGTATTAAGCTGGGAAAGTGGATATTGAACAAAATCCTCACTTAGTTCGCGGCGGACGCGGCTAGTATCCGTAATTAGGAGTAATTGAGGGTAGCAGTCTGATTAAAACTGGATTAACCTAAATAATTCTTTCCTCTCCACCGAAACCGTGTGGGTAATACGGAATGGCATAGTCATTAATATGTTGAGAGAGATTTCTGAGCACTGATTTTATATTTATAAAAATAAATAACCTTTTTTTTTAAAGATAATTTTACATGCTTCTAAAGTGTGTGCTAAAACATAGTGTATCGAAGTCTTAAAGCTCCGACTTAAAGGGAAGTAATATTCAACATTTTATTCTTTTCAGTTTTTTCATGTCGTTATTTATTTTTTTATAAATGTTTTATGTTTTATCTTTTTTAATAGACTAAGCAAAACAATATAGTATTTTTAATTTTGGTCATTTTATACTATCGCGGTCATCTCATTTTTTGGCTCTAGCAAATCGAAAAATCGTCCGATTCCGATGATTTTTTTTTATAAATCTTTGTCTTTATGGCGGATTTATTAAAAAAAATATGGAAAATGTTTTATGACTTTAAATGTGATCATAAACGCACTTCTTCAAATATAATCGTACATTACTGTTTTGCAAAGCATTAAACGAAGTTTATATAATTTTTTTTGTTAATCCCAAAGCCCATCACCTATTTCATTTCCCTCTGTCGCCTCATACTACACCCACGGGGTATTATGAGGTAATAAATGTATTAGTCTTTAAAGTTACAGCGTATATACGTCTTACCACTGTCAGGCCTCCACTCATTTCTCCGAGGATTTTAGCGTGTTGGCGAACTTCACGTCTCCGAAATATTTTTAACTTCCTGCTATGAAAATCAATGATTTACAAAAATAGGAAAGTTACTGGTTTCACCCCAGTTGATGTTACTATATACTAAGTATTTGCGTGTGCGTGTGCGTATGTGTATATGTGTGCGTATGTAAACCTAACATAACTTTTGAACGGCTTGACCGATTTCAACGAACTTGGTGGCGTTCGATAGGATTTCATCAAACTTAGATTTTCAATATTGTTTCAACCTATTTGGACCGGTAGGTTTCAGAAATCACAAAAGTTAAATAAAAAAATGTTTTTTTGGAATAACTTTTAAATAGGTTTAACGATCAGTTCCATAATCTAATAAGCTCTTAAACAAGGAAAACGACGTCGATTGCTGCGAACCGCATCAAAATGGGTTAATGTGTTGAAGAGAAGTCGTTGACGAAAAATTTCTTTTTTATAGAAGTGGGAGCAAACGAGCATGCGGCTCACCTGATAGTACCTGACTACCGCCGCCCATGAATAACCGTAACACCAGAGGAATTGCAGCTGCGTTGCCGACCTTTTAGAAAGGAGTAAGCTCTTTTCTTGAAGGTCCCTAAATCGTATCAGTCCGGAAAAGTCGCCGGTGGAAAACAATTTCACAGAAAAGCTGTGTAAAACGTACAGTAGTGGACCGCCAAGCATCCAGATGGTGAGGATGGTATCGGAAATTTTGACGCGATGTGCGTTTGTGAAATTTGGCGGCTGGAACTAATCCGAACAATTCCTCAGAACACTCCCCATACTAGATATGATGAGAAAACGCAAAGGGATGCAACATCCCTACGCAGCGCCAGTGAATCAAGCCGATCAAAAAGAACTCGGTCGGCGACGATTCGAATCGCTCTGCGCTGGATGCGATCAAGTGGAAGGAGGTGGCATTGGGATGCCCCGGCCCAGAGATGAGAACAGTATTCCATGTGAGGCCGATATTGCTTTTTGTAAAGTTGCAAGCGATGTGCCAGCATGAAATACTGTCTCGCTCTGCCGAGCACGCCAAGCTTTTTAGAGGCCAATTTGGCCATCCCCTCCAAGTGACCACTAAACTGCACACTATTCGATATGTCGACGCCGAAGATTATGATGCTAGCTGAGGCAGCAAGGGGAATGCCTTCAAACTGAGATGATACGATAAAAGGGTTCTTTTTAGCGGTCAAGGCGCAAACTTGTTTCTTCTGGGAATTGAATTGGACTTTTGGTCGCCCCCAATCCGAGATTTTGTTAAGCAAAGACTCGAATTCGGACACAAGTTTGTTCCGGTACTCGGCGACGATTTCCCAAAAAATATGGGCCCGGTCGGTGTATAAGGCATCACCAGTGCTGTCGTCTACATAGCAATGAATGTTATCAGTTTGCAACTTATCATTGATATGATGAAGAAACACCGTTGGTAATAGCACGCAACCTTGTGGAACACCAGCGTTAATAGGCTTGTAATCAGAGCATGCACCTTCTACTACGACCTTGATGCTCCGATTAGCAAGAAAACTAGTGATACAATCGAAAAATTTCTCAGGAAGTCCATAGGAAGGGACCTTCGAAAGAAGCGCTTTGTGCCAGACTCGATTGAAGGCCTTCGTCATGTACAAACTAACGGCCAATGCCTCCCCTTTGGACTCTACTGCCTCCGCCCATCTATGAGTAAGGTAGAACAGAAGATCACCAGCTAATCGATCATGACGGAAACCGTGGTGGCGGTCACTGATCAGCTGATGATCCTCTAGGTACTTAATGAAATGGCAGTTTACAATAGACTCCATTACAACAAGAAGGTGATGGCGATGGGCCTGTAGTTGGACGGGTCTGAGCAGTCTTCTTTTTTAGGGATCGGGTGGACCAAAGATGTCTTTCAAGAATTCTAGACTACGCCTTGGGACTAGGAATACCAGAAAAGACGCGTTAAAACCAGTGCCAACTCCGGAGCACACGTTTTCAGTACAATGCGAGGGACTCCGTCAAGCCCACTCGACTTACTGACGTCCAGGGAGAAGAGTGCTTTGCGAACCGAGCGCTGTTTAAACCGCACATCTGGCATGGAGCACTCACATCGCGGCGTGGTCGGCGGTGTATTCACCCCGTCATGGAGAGTCAAGTTGGACGCAAAGAGAGAGCCTAACAGATCGTCTTTCTCCTTTGCGGCATTGGCCGGTGAGTCGTCCTCTCTGAGCAGAGATAGAAGAGACAGCCTCGGCGAGAGACCAGAATGCACGGGTTCGCGAAGGAAGGCGAACTAGCTTCTCGTCAATCCTGCCAATGCTCAGACCTTGCCTTGGCAATGACTCTTTTGGAGGACCTGGAGGCGGAATTATACTTTTTTTTAAGAGCGCTGATGTTTACATCCCGAGACGTTGATGCGTCAGCCCAGTCCCGGTAGCACTCTTGCTTATAGCGTGATGCTATTTTACAGGAGCGACCAAATCATAGCTGGGACCTGCCTCCGATGGGCACCACAGAGGACAGAATACAAAGTTTCATACCCTGAAGTACCACATCAGCGACAGAATCAGCAACAACGTTAGGATCGTCCGGCGAGAAGCAAACCCGACCCCAAGGGTAGGATGCAAAAAAAGACCGCATCCCATCTCAAACGGCCGACCTATAGTGCCAGACACGGCGGCAGCCTGCATAATGCAACCGCGACGTTAATATGACTGACACCACACTCCGGACAAGATAATGGTCCGACGAGCCTAAAGGGGTGTCGACGAAAACATGATATCCGTCCGGATGAGAGGTTAGCAGAAGGTCCAACAGAGAAGGTGTATGATCTTCCACATCTGGAATCTGGAATCACCAGTTGTGTTAGACCATATTCCAAAGCAAAGTCATAAATAGATCTCCCCGCATAGTTAGTTAAATGTGAACATAGCTATTCGGCGTGGTGGGCGTTAAAATCGCCAAGGATCACGATCTCTGCGTATAGAATCTGTTGTAGCACGGAATCTGTAGACATAGTCAAGGAGTCGGTCTGTTGTTACCGCTATGGGACCTATAGAGACACCCCTATAGACGCGGGGATGGTCGTCGCTGTCTCCGCGAACTCATAGGATGGACCTGCCGTACCTTCAAGACTGCCGAGGCGGCGGAAACAGATGTCCTTTCTGACGTATACGCAAACTCCAGGCCGGGACACGAAGGAATTTTCTAATTTGTGTGTACCCCGGGTAGGAGAGATATGAAATATAAGCCGGGGAGGACACCTGAGTCTCGTTTAAAAAGGACAAGGCCAGCTTCCAGATGGCAGTGGACAGCGTTAAGGTTGGAATGAAGTCCCCTGATGTTGCAAAAATTCACGGATAGCGTGGCAGGGGTCGCCTTGGTGTTGTTGCTCAGCTTGGCCCTAACAGTTTTTGTCGCGAGCGGAATTGCGTCCCCTCCCCCCCAGAATACGCGCGGCAGCCTGAGCACCCACGCTCAGGAAGAGTAGAATAGCTCTAAACGCTCGAAAAATATTTGTACGAACTTATAGTAAACTCATTACATCGAAAACGATCTGAGCACCAGGGGTACTGGTACCCCTGGTTTTGAGATCGAACATAGTGAGAAGATCCTGGAATGGCCTGCAGGGTTAACCGTTTTTTAGATTTCTTTTCTTATTTCTTAGACATAAAAGTTACCTCGTGATGTTTCACAAAGCTCGTGATAAATCAGCACTTAAAATTGCAATTAAAAATTTCATTGGTGCCGGCGGGGATCGAACCCGGGTTGCACGCGTTATGTAAAATTTACAGCGAGCGCTTAGGCCTTGAATATCACGGCTCATTATTTACTATAGTCTTTAACAAGGTTGCATTTAGGCTCGTGCTTAATATCACACATTATACAGGCTTATGGTCTCATAAATAATCTCTGACTTATTGGAAAATAATCCCAACTTCCAACACATAACCTTCACTAATTAAAGTAAAATGTCAGTGCGACCTTAAGCACTAATGCCAGAATGCACGGGGACAATACGAGGGTACGAATGCTTTCCTTGGAGGAATCTTGGTCGCTAAAGATAATTCAATTGTAATGTTGTAATTAGCCTGCTTGCTATATTTTGGGTCGCTGTTTTCTTCGTATAAGGAAAATACGGGCACAAAACAGACACACCGCTCTATTTGCTTTGTAAATAAATATTTTGTTAAGTAAATTGATACATACCCAAGTAGCACACAAGCAATATAAGCAG
The DNA here is from genome assembly GCA_018247895.1 of Parnassius honrathi. Taxonomy (NCBI): domain Eukaryota; kingdom Metazoa; phylum Arthropoda; class Insecta; order Lepidoptera; family Papilionidae; genus Parnassius; species Parnassius honrathi. The sequence goes on along the minus strand of DWHP01006938.1, from coordinate 3,792 downwards.
AGACTGTATTGTTCTCTTGCTGTATAACAGTTGCTTGAGGAAGTTATTAGTATATTGTATTATATAGTATTCTATGGTATATTGCGTAAAAAATCTTGATACGAGTATGAGACTTGATGTATGATACATTTCACACACTTTTGCATCCATAAGATTTTTCGAACTGAAAGATATACAAGAAGTTCTTGTGCCATCTTTTTATAATTTGCATATGATTGCGACGCTTCTGTAACTGGTAACTAGAGCTTAAAGCATCTTAAAATTATTTTTTTACATAATATACCTATAAAAGAATTATAGTTGCAGAACATAAATAACAAATATTATTTCAAATTGGTCATGATATGTTATAGTGGTAAATATTTAAAAAATGTTGATTAGTGTAAAGTAAGATATAGTGATTTAATATCACTTGTTTACGATAGAGCGAGCATCAGTTTTCTGTCAACGTATGCATTAATTAAACAAAATCTTTCATGAGCTAGCTAAACCTGTTTAATTTGCTGTAATTTGTGTCACTAAAGTGCATTAAACTTTTAAGTTTAATTTCGCAGTTTCTTTTCGATGGGTTTATTGGAATTTGTTGTGTACTTATTACGCTATGAAATTCAAAAGGATTTATTTATTGTGAAAAGTACGCTCTCTAACATAAGAAAACTGATTGTTTTATTGATATACTTAATTCATCAAACACTGCCATGTAATGTCTTAGCTTAAGACGCCTACCATATTTTTAGAAGTACGATTTTAGAAGTAGTACGGCGCTAATGTTAATTATATCAAAGCTTTAAGATCTACAATCTCCGAACTATGGAGTATTTTTAATAATTTTGAGTTACAAAAGCATACAAGAACTTTTTACTATTGAAACATTTTAGGGTCCGTCTGTGAAATTATTAAAGGTCTTGAACATAATACACTTACTGTATTAATACAGAATAGATGAAAAACTTTTATAGCCGTACAAAATATCTTTAGAACGCCTAATGCAGGCAGTGGCTATATTTTCACGCTATATTTAACAAACTTTTGGTGCTTCCGTAGAGCTATAATTCTACAATACGGTAAAACTGCTATTAACATTTTCATATATATATTGTAAAGTTGTTGACTATATAGTACTACTCGGTATTATCTTGGGTGCCATATGCAATATTTATAACTGAATTGGAGCGTTTTTTATCTTCGTTATTCCTCTTTTAATTTCATAGTGTTAATAAGTATACATAGTTGTAACTCGCACAAAAGCTCACAAACTCCCTTTATTACTCTCTACTTTTAAAGAAATATAAGAATCTGTTATATACAGGTCAAAAAATACACACATCCTTAAAACAGTTGTTACACAGCAAGATAGCGATATAGTGTCGGCTTATATTGCTTGTGTGCTACTTGGGAAGTGAGTTGGTATATTGTTGCTAAGACGTTGCCAAATATTTAATTATTAAAGACAAGACTTCCAGAAGCTAAAATAATGAATTTTATTGTCTTATTTGTTATTGAAATCAGTTTTACTTTTATAAAGTCTATTTATTTTGACCTTTTGAGTGGACTATAAATCCAAACTTCAAGCTAACAATTAAAATGTCGTCTAAATGATCCTTTTTAAAAGTTTCACACCAATTTTTTTCCCCTTAGGGGTGAAATTTCTTCTTAAAATTTATACCCTTGAAGTATAACTTATTTAATAAAAGAACATACATATAATATATAAAAACATACCCGTCGAACATAGAACCCGTGTTTGGTAGAACCACGCTGCAGCTATCACAGAATATCGGCGTAAAATAACTGTTTAATGTTGGTGTGTTTTGTATAGTAAGTATAGAGAACCGGAAATCCTTTTTACTGGTAACGAGGCATTCCATGTTAGTCTTCAGGAGTGACAGCGCATGTGAATTTTGACTCTTAATCGAGGATATGTGTAGATATCTATGGACTACAGCATCCACTTATCATCAGGTGGGCTGTTTATTAATTAATACATATGTTAGTAAAAGAAAAGTATACTTAATACCATTTACGGATTATTAGACATTCCAAAAACTTTGATGTTTTTGAGAAAAGGAGCGAAAGGAATACAGTGACATTGTTCATATAACTAAAGAATTGTGGTTTTATTCCATCTCGTCTATAGATATAAGGGTCATAACGGAGAAGTGAAGAAATGCAGTATTTTAGAGAAAAAATAATATATAAGACTTAAAGTTAAATTTGGTCTTCTTAAAGTACGTCGCAATTTAAAGTGGCTAAATATGTGGTGGTTAAATACACATTTGTTTTTGATAAAATGTACATGATCCATTTTCTGTGATGTTGGTGCTATTAGTCGATACGGCTCTTACAGCTTCCCCTGACTCAGGCTGATGATAAAATGAGTACTCTTAACGAAGTAAATTGTAGTGTAGTTTCAATTAACAAAATTCTATTACTGCCCCGATATTAAGGTAACAAAGCGTAGAAAGGCACTCATGATTGTTTTCTCAGCATCGTCTTTTGGTCACCGAAAGCCATCGGACAGCCTCAGCTACTCCGGTTTACAAGTGTCGGCGTTTTGATATATATGACGGGTCTGTACTCCTTTCATGCCTCCAGATATGCAAAATAACTCTAGATGCAGTAACGACAAGACCATGTGGACGGGTCTACGTGGAACTCAGTTTGGTTAAATAGTATTTTGTACATGTTCACAGTTTTTGAAGTGAAAACTTATTTAGCATCGTTGTGATTTGAAAGTCTATGAAACGAAAAAGCGACAGTAAAAGGAGACAGACACATAAATTCATAAGATTTAACGTGGAAGGGTAGGAAGCATTATAGCTCAACGCTTGTGAGAAAAAGTCGTAAACGCCGCCGAAACGGCGTCGCGTTACGCGTTTTGTTCAACAAGGTACGAAGGTGTCGTGTGCCTATGGAATAAACAAGCAATGAAGAACGACCAAACCTCAACTTCGTAATGGGTAAAATTGAAATAAATCTTTTTGTAATTAGTGAGTACTATACTTCTTCAAGGAGTAACTTCTGTTTAATCTTCATCAGCTTCAGGCCGTAAAAGTAATGAATGGTGCTATTAGCTCTTAAGATTTTAAGCAGATGTCGTTACTAGTTTTTAAAAACGCACTATAACCCTGCCTTCACAAATGCTACAACTTATATGTTTTGGTTACTATAATTCAATGCGCCCCTCTCAACCAACGGGGTTCACGTCAGATGCGGCTGAATGATCTTAACAAGTTATAGCCGGTCTCACAGGTGGTGTTTAGTGGGTAAGGTACTGAGGTTTCTCGGTGAGTCTCACATAAGCGTGCAACCGACTGCGTGATATGCTATGAGCATTCATCAACTCCTTCCCCGCCTTCCAGAGTGTAACCCTTATTTACTTCTGGGCGCAAAAAAATCAAATATCTTGAATTTTTGGAGCCCTACGATTTAGCAGTGCGTCGTAATGTGCTACAAATAATGGTACATCGGATAACGTTATCGTATATCTATATTAGCAGCGTGTCGCTTGTTATGTTGTGTATTATATCTATTGTTGCAATTTTCTTGATTTTTTGAGGCTCTCCGATTTAGCGTTGGGTCGTTATGTATTATAAAAAAACAGGCGTTGAAATCACACGCGACGGAAGTAAAACCTTCAAATGAATGAAATAAAAATACAAATATTTAACGGCAAATGGTTTATTTAATATTATAGTAAATAAATGTAATGTAATGTAGTGGCAGTTGAGAATATCCACTACCCCATATCTTCCCGTGAGTGTCGTAAGAGGCGACAGAGGGAGACAGACA
>DWHP01006937.1:0-11188 GCA_018247895.1 Parnassius honrathi | reverse complement strand
TATATATATAGGTAATATGGCTGCTAGAAATACTTTATTTCTTAGATATGCAGGATTCTGCACGTTTTCTTTCACTGAACTTTCGTGCACGTGGTGAATCGGCATTTAAAATTGAAAGTTATATTTTTAACACTTTATCATTTACTATAACTTTATAATAATAATAATAATTTCCTCCAGACCGAATTTCGGTCACGGCAGCGAGTCTCAACGGAGACTAGCTATCACACTTAGGACAGGCTTCTAGTGCCCAAGTGTATACGCAAGCACAGGCCCACTCAATATTCCCTTACTCTCATGGTCCGGTATGGGACGGCACGGGGATGAGACGCCGCCAACTTCCTGACTCCGGACAGCTACTGAGAATTTCGTAATGGAAAAACTCAATAACAAATTTTTTTACCCGACCCGTGATTCGAACCCGGGACCTCGTGATCAGCAGCACTACTACAACCACTAGACCAACGATTTTATTATATATACGGTGAACAGCAAATATGCCCCGTATGAGTGTATCTATGGTAGAAGCTTTTCTTCAGCAGCAGACTTTTGATACACAGATATGAAAGAATTAATGTGTATGCATGCGTGCGCGCGCGCGCGCGCGTGCGTGTGTATGTATGTGTGTGTGCATGTGTGTGTACGTATGTAAACTTCTTTAAATACTACTAAACGGCTTTACTAATCGATTTCAAACACTAATCAGCTTTAAACCTTGAAAAACTAGGTCGATCGCCGTCGGTCCGGTCAAAATCGATTAATTCGTTCGTGAGATATCGTTAACGAAAAATTTTGAAAAAACTTGATTTTTTTGAATTACTCCGATATTTTATATTCAACGTCATAATTTGAAATTAGCGGGAAGTTCCAGGGATGGCCCGCAGGGTCAACAAATTTTTTAATATACGACTATTTTTGCACAACATTCAAGAGTCAAATTTGAAAGAGTTCTTTTGAGTCAATGATGCTGTGTCCGATGAAACGAGACTTTATAGCCCCAGTAACTTCCTTTTCATAATTTATATCTGAAGCAATACATCAAGCCGGGCGTTTTATTTATAGTTCAGGTTTATGCGCTGGGCTTTATGTCATTTTTGTATAACGTTATTTATTAGTCTGTTACTAATTATTACCTGTCGTTTCTCATCGGTTGCGTTCAAGTGACCTTTGGTCGAAAAATTTTTTTATGTCAAAATGCGACCTCAACTTCAAGAGCGTGATATTTTTAAGGTTATGTTCTAGGTTCACTTCGTTTTCTTTAAAATTTATTGCATTTAAACCTTTGAAGTGCGGTGTAAGAATATCCACTACTCTATCAAGCCGTGGGTTTGTAGGAGACGACAAAGAGAAAATTGCTCTTAGGCATTCTCTACTTTTATAAGATGGAGTAAAGACCTGGTGCAGGTGGCTCACCTGTGATTTGAGACATTTCTTGGGAGGCCTATGATATGCAGTGGAGATATGTGTTTGCTTTACATATAATTTTGAAATGATTTTATTAATTGTACTTAACTTTTGTTATGATCTAGTAAAGCCAGCCTCCTAAAACACGGGTTCCTTTTAAACTTATAAGAGCAGTCTCAACACGTACTCGTAAGTATCAATTTGTGTAAAAGAAATAAAGAAGAATTTTTGATTGCGTTACTTTTATCTATAAGTGGTCGCCTAGTGTCCTATCGTGTTTTTTGTTACTCTTGAATGTTTTGCCCTATCCGTATTCCTTATCTGATGATTCACAATTAATGGTCAATTTCTTTAATTATTTCTGTTTTAATAAGACATTATATTGTAAGACGATCAGACGAGAGTACAAGAACGTATTTATTTCTTTATTTATTCAAACATACAATACAAGCTTACAGCACTGGACCAAAACGCTTATATGTTGTACTAAACGTAAGATTACATTTTATTAGATCCCATATTTAAACTATTCAGATAGGTACACATATTTCCTAATTACATTAACTTTGTCAAAAAATATATCGATATCTGGTTTGCTTTGTAAAAACCTATTTATAAAATTTATGGCTTTAGCATTAGGGGTATCACTGGCATGAGACAAGCTCCATATTGGGGGGTAACAGAAAAGCTAACGTTGCCGCCGTCCAACTCCGCGCATATAATAATCGTACACATAGCAATGTAACATGTAGTAAGTAAACCATTTTGCGCTACCGTAAGCTACAGCTCCTGTGGCCTAATGGATAAGGCATCGGCCTCCTAAGCCGGGGATTGTGGGTTCGAGTCCCACCAGGGGTAAATTTTAGAATATTACATTTTTAGGGATATGCTATCTTTTATTTTGCGTAACTTGCACGTAATTTTAACACGTTTTTATTAATTGACTTTCTTATTTGTCTGTCGCTCCGGGTGGAATTTCGAAATTGATTTTAAACTAACTTCCCGACGAGCCGATAACTTGATTTCGATATAATACAACTTTGGATGACACGGCAATAACGTGATAAAAACGTGGTAATTTTTTTAATTAAAAAGAATACACTAATTATTTTTAGCTAGTTTCTTAAATAAATTGTTTAAAAACACTATTTAAGAAACTGTTCGTAATAATCAGTTACATTATATGTTGGTACTCATTACGAATCGTTTTTGTTAGTTCAACAATAAGTAAATATATTAGTAGTGTAGTTGTAGAACGAATAGCTCGGCTCGACCGTGGAAGGACCACGTTCTCACAGAATACCAGTCTAAAATAGTAGCTTAATGCTGCTGTATTTCGTATGGTGAGTGTACCGTGTAGTTTGAGCCGGAGACCCTTTTTACTGGAAACGAGGCTGGGTGTACATGCCTACGTGCCGCAGCAACCGCTTACCATCAGGTGGACTGTGTGCTAGTTTGTCACCCTATCCTATTAAAAAAATCTTTATTGTTTACTAGCTTTTCACGTAATACAGGCACTGCGTGTAATAAACCAATTAACATGTTAAATTTATTAGTTTCTTATACAATATTGAAAAGTCTAAGTTGCTCAGAGGCTAAGCACTCACTGTAAATTTCACAGTACGCGAGAAACCCGGGTTCGATCACCACTGGCACAAATAAAGTTGATAAGTGCAGTTTGATCCCCGATGTATTAAACACGCTCGACGTTGAAAGAAAACACCGTGAGGGAACCTACATGTCAGAGTAATTAAAAAAAATATTTTTGAAAACATTTGACGTCCGTCAATACGCATTGAAGCATCGCTCAAACCCCTCTCAGAAATGAGGAGAGGCGTGCACACAATACTAAATGCTATAAATCTACTTTATGTATATAATGAATAGACAGACGAATGAAGATGAATAAATGAAGCTAAAGACATTAAGATCTCCAATCACACGAAATCTCCAAAACTATACGAACGATTGACCCGAAATTTGGCATATTATGTATCTATTTTCTCAACATAGACACCCATATGGGAGTGAAATGCGGTTTCGTAGCGTGTAAAAAAGTAATTGACAGTCATGTATGTTGACGTTCATCCGAATGTTGCGGTAGCATTTAAGTAAGGATCAATCTTCGCTGTGAGGAAATACGACGTCAATATATAGAAACATTATATATATAACATTATTTTGAAATGGGTTGCATCATAAAAGTTGAAAGGCAACCATGACGCTGACCTGCGTGCATATTCAGCTGCAACGCTAGAAGTTGATATAAATTTTTCGCGCTTTACATGGAAACTTTGATAAAATTCAAAACTTCCGTGATAATTTATATACAGAGAAAGAACTGTCAAACGTTTTGCGATGGAAGCAAGAAGAAAGTAAGAAAGAGTTTAAAACAATTTAAAGTTAGCCTGTTCGGATTAACACGATTAACAACAGATTATGAAAACTAATATCAGTTAGATAATTACCATTACCTAAAGGTAACGTTGTGGGCATTTTCCATCATCATTACAACCTTTCACTTGTCCACAGCTTATCATAGATCGAAGGACACGCAAAGCTGGTCGTCACTTCGTTTAATTCGGAGTCGCCTTACATTTCGCTTAGGTATGAGACTTTGGTACGAGGTTGTTAATCCAGAACCTTTCTATCGGTTTTAATCTTAGTTAATTTTATAATTTAATTAACCATTTAGGAAAATTTGGTATAGCCACACTGTAACTAAATTATGACTGCAGCACTGTAGCCAGAACACATCGGCGCTACCAGGGAAGGAACACGCTCTCACAGTATACAAGCGTGAAATGGCAACTTAATGCAGCTGTGTTTCCTACGGTAAGTGTAGAAAATTGGAGACCCTTTTCACCGGAAACGAGGCATTCCATCTTAGTCTTCAAGGGTGACAATGCATCTGCATTTGGATTCTAAGTCGACGATAGATGTAGAAGTCTATGGACTGTAGCATTTATTTACTATCAGGTGAATGTATATTTGTTTTTCACCCTTATTAGTTTCACAATCACCTCTTGTGACAAACTTTAAGACGGGTAAGGATTCGCTTGGTCATCGTTTCATCCAAGTATAACCTACAATCGTTTTTTACTATAAACATATATTTTGTATTTGGTTAATTTCTCTTACGTCATCGTATCTTACTCATTTAAAATAAAAGTAGATTTCCTTCTATATCGCAGAGATAGTTTACATTTTTACGTGGTAGAGCCATGCTGCAGCTATATTAATTTTATAGTTGTAGCACGAATGGGTCGGCTCGACCGGGGAACGACCACGCTCTCGCAGAATACCAGCGTCAAATAGCAGCTTAATGTTGATGTGTTTCGTATGGTGAGTGTAGAGAACCGGAGAGCCTTTTTACTGGAAAAGAGGCATTCCATATTGAATTGAAATAGTTTTGATGCATCTTCATTTTGATTCGCAAACGAGGGTAGATGTAGGTGTCTATGGGCCACAGAAACCACTTACCATCAGGCGGCCTGTGTGCTCTCTTGTCACCATTTTCCTATAAAAAAATACATTAATTTCATAAAGACAAACATCCCGACCCGGAACAGTTATCTGTGGTCCACACAAATACTTGTTGCGTGCGGGATTCGAACTCGAACTGAACTCAGCACTGAAACTCATTGCCAAGCCACTCCGTCACCGAGCCATAGTCGCCAATTATAACACTAAGCGTGTTTGCGTATCGCGCTAGCTTGAACGCCTACGTATGTGTGCTAAATTCTTTTATAAATAGAGAAGGTCAAGTGGTATTTTTGTATATATTAAGTATTTACTAGCGTAGTAGAGCTATGAAGCAGCTAAAGCTAACGTAAAATAAGTTTTGCTGTTGTGTTTCTTAAGGTGGGTGAATGGTGATTTTTTTATAGAATGAGGGTGATAAATGCGCACACAGTCCACCTGATAGTAAGTGAATATTGTGGCCCATAGACATCTTCATTTATCCTCGATTAAAATTCAAAATGCAGTGTCGTTGCCACCTCGAAGGACTAAGATGGAATGCCTCGTTTCCAAAAAATCGGTGTCCAGTTCTCTACACTCGCCACATGAAACGCAGCAGCATTGAGCTGCTATTTTCCGCTGTTATTCTGTAAGAGCGTGATCCTCCCCCTGTCGAGCCGACCCATTCGTGCTACAACTATACAATTAATGTAACTGCAGCGTGGCTCTACTATCCGTAAAATATATTTTGATAAGATCATAAGTAGGCTTAGGTACAGTGTTAGAGTCACGAACATAATACAACATCTTTTAACCCCATAGCCAACAATTTTTGTGCTTACGCAAATGTTGGCTTCGATTAAAATCAATCACAATTTTTTAATTTAATCTATCAAAGTCGTTTCATTGTGCACTTTTTGAATCACTCGTGACGTATCCAGGAATAAGGCTAACAAGGGCGCATCAAAATTCTAATGCATGTGGGACCGTCAAAGATGTTATCTCGTTGAATTGATAAGCATCGTGTTCCGATAGGTGCGCCAAACTCCGGTAGGGATTTGTCGTCACATGTCAACATGTCCGTCCTTCACTATCATGTGAACGGTTTGCAAATGGAATGATTAATATCGTGCAACGGTGACTTCGGTTACTAGACCCAACGGTTATATTTGATCGATACATATGTAGATTTTTTTAATAGGATATGGTGGCAAACGAGCACACAATCCAACTGATGGTAAGTAGTTGCTGTGGCCCGTAGATATCTACATCTATCTATATATAATAACGAATCAAAATGCAGATGCGTTGCCCCCCGTGAGGACTAAGATGGAATGCCTCGTTTTCTGTAAAAAGGGTCTCCAGTTCTCTATACTCACCATACGAGACACAGCAGCATTAAGCTACTATTTTACGCTGGATGATTTATTTGTAAATACAATTTTGTATATGGGAATCTAAAGAGCCATGGCCGCTCAGGGAATAAGCAATTAAATTTCACAGTACGCGAGCAAACTGAAATCGATCTATGCCAGCATAATTAATTTATTGGTTTATTTATTCTATGCTCAGTGTTTAAGAAAGGTTCTGTGAAAAAACCTACATGTCAGAAAAATTAAAAAAAAAACAACACTATTTTGAAGACACATCTTTGCCCAGAATCGAGTAGAGAAATTGTTTGAAGTTAGGAAATTTAACTGCCAGGATTCTGAACAAATTATACAACTGAAGACGCCTCTCCCATAGATTGTCACATTGGAAGGATTTTGCCATAGTTGCCACATTTTACACACGGTTAGGTTGGCAATCGTAGTTTTTTTTAAAAATTTGATTAATTATCGGGAAAATGTTTTTGCTCAACATCTGCTTCATTTCCTTCTGTCGGCTTTATAACACACACGGGATTAGGGTTAGTAGATTCTTTGCTCGGTCACTACACCGTGACCAGATTATTGCCTAACAATAATTCTTCCACTTATATATCATGCAAATGATATATAAGCAACGAGGTAGCGGTTCCCTCGACACGATACTTAAGTCGATTCTCACGGTTCCGATGTCAAAAGTAATGTTATTTATACCACTTCTAGTATCGATTTGAGTTTGAACATATCGAGTTATTGTGTTGCGGTCTCCGTTTGGTTGGTATTTGAACTACCACCTGTTGGTTTGTTATTATGCATTACTGTTAACTTAAGGTGGGATGCATGAACTTGAAATCATGTCGATTCTTGTACTGAGCCATTGTATTTTATACCTAAGCTATGATAACTGTAGATATACGAATATCTAAAGAGCATATTTTTATTAAAGAGATAAGTGGTAAAAAATGCTGCAGCTATATTATCAACATTCATCATCATTAGAGTCTTTCACAAGTCCACTGCTGAACATAGGCCTCCCTCAAGGAATGTCACAACGCACGGTCCTGAGCCATCTGCATTCATCGACTTTCCTCATGTCTTACTAGGTCGTCACTCCATCTAGTGGGGGTCGCCCTACACTTTACCTACCGATACGAGGCTGCCACACGAGAACCTTTTTCCTCTTTGGTTGTCGTTTTTTCGAGCTATATGGCCGGTCCATCGCCACTTCAGCTTACTAATTCGTTGGGCTATGTCGATCACTCTGGTTCTATTGCTAATATTCTCATTTCTAAATTTATCACCCAGAGAAACCTCGAGCATAGGCCTCACTTTAGCTCGTTCAACGACCTTGAGCGTCCCTGTATAGCCAGTAGTGAAGGACAATCTCGTTTTCAGCTTCTGAGTTATACCTGACGAGAAGATGTGTCGTAATTTCCCGAACGCTGCCTAGCTGCTTTGAATCCGTCGACTGACCGCTCGATCGAAGTTGGACTTACCTAGTCGAACTATTTGTTCCTGGTAAACATACTCGTCAACAACTTCGAGCTTAATGCTCCCAACAACTACCAGCATAGGTGTGACATGGATTTGTCCTTTCCAGTTCAGTAGCTTAAAAAAGTCTTCCAATACAGCAGTGTAGAGTTTCGGGGATATATCGTCACACTGTTTTACACTTACAGGATAGATTGTGTACTCTGGTTCTGTACTCGGATAACCATCGTAGATCTACTGCACAAACACTTCAGCACTTCGATAGATCGACATTCAACTGAGCACAGCACCGCTCAAATTTTGACGGAATCAAAGGATTTCTCATAATCCATATACGTAAGGTAAAGTGGCAGATTGTACTCTTCACTCACAATACAATTTGCCACAGAGTATGTATGTAGTCTATAGTACTGAAGCCTTTTTGGAAACCGGCTTATTCGGAAGGCTGGAGGTCATCGAGTCTGCGTACGAGACGATTCTTAATGACTCTCGGAAACAGCATTTAGACGCGGCTCAGATTAGAAATCGGTCTGCGGTTATTCAAGAGATCGTTGTCGCCCTTCTTGAAGAACAAGACCACCGCAGTTCTGCTCTACGTCTCTGGAGTGGTTTCTCCTTGGAGGATGGCATTAAGATGCTACTGAAGGACTTTAAGCACTAGTATTCCACCTACTCTCAGAAGCTCCCCTGCAATTTCATCCTCGCCTGTGGCCTTGCCATTTTTAAGGTGCTGGAGAGCCATTCTAATCTCGCTCAAACTGACGCCCGGGGTATCATCGGAATAATGTCGAATAAGACTTGCTCTTGGATCGTTGCTCACACTTGCGTGTGGCTCCAACGACGATGTGTACAGCTGCTCATGGCACCTCTCAATCTCACTTAAAATCTCAGGTGTCCCAGAAACGATGGTGCCACACTCAGTCTTCAGCTTTGAGGGTTGGCTTTTTTTGGCAGACAGATCTCCAGTAAAAACTTTGTAGCCACGGTTTCGGTCAGTCGTTTCTTCAATACGAGCAGTATTGAAGCTGCGTAAGTTCCGCCGCACGCATTTGGATATCTGTCCGTTCAGTTTTCTGTATGCTGTTAAATCAGTTGAAGACTACAACTTCGTTACCCGTCTAACAGCCATGAGACTAAAGGTGTGATCGGAGAGTTTTTGTGTTCTTCAGCGGCGAGTCTTGTAGAACTTGCTGCGACCGCGTGGACAGTCTCCAAGAGCTTATCACTCATTTCGTCCACCGCATTGTAGTCTTCTACGCACTGAAAACGATTTTGTAACTCGAGTTGAAAGAAGCGTTGACTTTATTAGACTCTCCAACTTAACGATAAGGTTCAGTGTGCCTCTAAATAATAAATTTGGTGATCACTGCTAGTTTTCACCCTTGTGATCACTGAGATAACAGTTGCCGTCTAGTCGTCATAATGAAGTCAATCTCATTTTTTGTGGAACCGTCGGGGCTTGACCATGTTCTTTTCTTTCCTTACCTGAATGTGCCAAGGTTGCAGTTTTAACCTGTATAGCCTTCAGTGATTACCGTTTCGTAATTCTGAGTATAAAGTACGCTATTCTCGTTGGCACACTTGCAATCTTTACAACGTTGTTATCAAAAGATTTGTGGACGATAAATCCAACACCTCCTGGGGACAAATGGTCGCCCTCCAGGTGATAAAACAAGTTGCAGGATTCGAGGATGACGGTGTGCCCCTCTCTTCGGAGCTCGGATAATCTTTTAATATTTCAGCGCAACTTCCTTCCTTCCTTCAGCAGTCCACGGTGCAAGTGTTGTATGTTGCCAGGTCAAGTCGTCTTAGTTTCCATACGAACCTCTACCGGAGATTCTTAGCACCCACTGTCTCGCTGTTACCATGTTCGCCACCGTAGCCAGGAATAGCGGGGTCGCCGGGGATTGGGGGCCGCCTCATCGTAACTCTCACCATGCGGTTATATTATGATTGTACACAAATAGTTCCGCTTGACCCGCGAAGGTCCAAGCTCTCACGAAATAACATCGTAAATTAACAGGATAATAATGCTGTTTTTCGTGTGATAAGTGTATAGAACCAGCGATCCTTTTTACAGAAAACGAGGCATTCTATCTTTCTCAGAGGTAACAAAGCATCTGCATTTTGATTTTTAATTAAATACATCTGTAGATGTCCGTGCCGTGTAGTGGTGGTTGAGAATATCCACTACCACATATCTTTCCGTAGGTGTCGTAAGAAGCGGCATAGGGAAGTCGGCACCAGATGGGTAACAGAAACTTCCCGATAACAGCAATTATACAACAAAAAACTGCGGTTACCAACCCGCACGCCAAGCATGGCAACTATGGAAAATATCCCCCCAGCAGCAACGGCACAAACATACAGCTCCCAGTTCCCGGTGGCCCTGCTAATTCTGGCTACAGTGGCGATCGTGGTAATGGTGGGGCCAGGGAATAAGAATCTCCAGTGGAGGTTCGGTTGCTACCTACGACGGCCCGACATGGCAACATATAACGCACGCACCATGAGGACTGACGAGAAGATCCTGGAGCTAGAATAAGAGGTAGACAAGTTACGCTGGCATATTATAGGATTATCCGAGGTCCTGTTAGAGGGAAATGAAGCTGCTATCTACAACAGATTTAACAACAAACAGGCAGTTGCCTGTTCAGTTGAACAGACAGATATTCAAATACACGCGGCGGGACTTACGTAACTTCAATACAGCTCGTATTGAAGAAGCCATGGAGAGGAACCAGGGCTTCAAAGTCTTTGCCAGAGATCTGTCTGGCAGAAAAAACCAACTGTCGAAGCTGTAGATCGAGTGTGGCTGCATCGTTTTCGGGACACCTGAGATTTTGAGTGAGATTGAGAGGTTCTATGTGCAGCTGTACACGTCATCGTTGGAGCCACATGCAAGTGTGAGTAACGATTCAAGATCAAGTCTTATCCGACACTATTCCGATGATATCCTGAACGACAGTCTGAGCAAGATTAGAATGGTTTTCTAGCATCTTAAAAACGGCAAGTCTCCGAAGGAGGATGGAATTACAGTGGAGCTTCTGAAAGCGGGTGGAAATACCGTTACTTGAAGTTCTTCAGAAGCTCTTTAATTCCGTCCTTTCGGCACTACTCTCGAAGCCTGGAGCAGAAATGATGTGGTGTTATTCTTCTAGAAAGGTGACAACGCTTTCATGAAGAACTAAAACCGATATCCCTTCTAAGCCGCGTCTACGTGCTGTTATTCATACGTGGAGAGTCATCACGAGTCATCTCCCATGATCCACTTCCAGTCTTCCTTAATTTCTTTATTATAATGGATGGATATCAATTAGATTGTGTAAATTAGAATTGTGGCCCAGTACTGGTTTATAATAAGTAAAAATATGTTGTATTAGTGTCATCTATGAACTGATATATTTTAATAATGGATATATATATATTTAGATTACAAAGTATTATCATAATGAAAATTGTAA
>DWHP01006936.1:0-11189 GCA_018247895.1 Parnassius honrathi | reverse complement strand
CCGGGATATCATCGGAATAGTGTCGGATAAGACTTGCTCTTGGATCGTTACTCACAATTGCGTGTGGCTCCAACGATAATGTGTACAGCTGCCCATAGAACCTCTCAATCTCACTCAGAATCTCAGTTTTTTGTTTTGAACGATGTCCCTAAATTATGTTTTATTACCTGTAACCTCATACCACCCATATCATCCCGTGGGTATCGTAAGTGGCAACAGAGTTAAATTGAAACAGGAGAAGGGCATTTTCTTGAACGACTCAAAATTTTTAAATAACTTTTAATGGCAACTCGCCTGAACTGTGAACAAATTTATTTCTCGTTCACAGCACTTTTGCAATTATCTCTTTTTAGGTACCTAACTAAACACTCCATGTTATTATAAGCATCTTAAGAATAATACAAAACGATAAAAGCGGTCTAGGTGCGACCCGAAAGGTTCACACGACTAACTTTCCAGTGGAAAGAATAAAAAAATATCATGTGTTTTAAAATGTTATACCATTTTTCACACAAAACGACTTGACCGATTTTTCTCAAAATTCAATGAGGTCTAAGTTACATAATTATGCGTTAAATGGAACTGGCCCCATGTCAATATCACTCTTTGTCCTCGAGATACACGAGGCGAAATTTGAATCCGAACATACATACATACGTACATGTGCACACACGGAAAAAAATCCTCCTTCAAAATCATTTACTATTCGACTCTAAAGACCTTGAAACGTGGAGATATGTTAAAATTTGCAATTTGCAAAATCGGACCCATTACAATAACTTCCCACTGGGATGTTAAAAATATAAATAGTTAAAACATATAGGTAGTATGTACAAAGGAAAAAGTGTAATCGTAAATGCTGTTTGCCTGATCAAGCCGACTCATTTACCGGACACGAGGCCAAAACCAACTCTGATTTTATGGCTCGCCCACAAGTCCTACTGGCAATTATAGATTATATAAACAAACAATAATTTAGTTCTAATAATAGCGTCAATATTCATTCTATTCTTTACTCAAATTGGTTGAGAAAACGTTTTGACATTAATTACATAAAAAGACGTAATCATCATCAGGCCGTGACATTATCTGGAGGCAATTATGCATGTAATAAACTTAATCTTATTATGTAACAGATTATAATGAAAATATGAATAAGCCCATCGAGCAGAAATATTTTATCCTGCCTACTTCAACACTTGTAAACTCGTTTTCTGCTTTTGACTCATCTACGTGAATTTTCCAGTAAACAAATGTTAAACGTAAAAAATGCGCAGTTATGAACAACAATTGCATTTCTGTTAAACTATACAGTTTCATTATTTTCGCCTTTCTGCAGTTTGCATTAAGCAGCCACCATAATATAGCTAGGTAATCAACTAATAAATAAGGCGTGTATAACAACTGCATATTATCTAGGTTTTTATCAAACGGCACCTTAGAAATGCCTTCTAAAATGCCTCTTTGATTATCGAACGGCACAATTGGTGATAAAAACTTCATTAATAAGACCCAAAAGAAATTAAATATTGCAATATGTATTACAAAATATGAAATAAATCCATTTAGCGAAATATGTTGTATCCTTAATTATGCAATGCAATCATTCTGCCATGCTTGTAAAATTGTTTCCTTTATTGACTTGAATTTTTACTCGTTTAACATTGATTAATATGCTTTTGAGTCATGATCATCATTTCAGCCTTTCACAAGTTCATTGCTGAACATAGGCCTCCCCTAAGGAATGCCAAATAACATTGTCCTGAGCTACCTGCATCAATCAATATCCTGCATGTCTCACATTATCAGCTTTTAAATAGACAATAACAATTATAGACGATTTGGGGTCAACATATATATAGGATATTGACTGCCTCTTTACTCTAGTGGTCGTAAACGCGAATGATGATTTTGAGGTCCCTGTTTACAATCCCGGGTTGGGTCAAAATTATTTATTGGGTTTTTCTGATCAGATATTCTCAGTAACTGCCGGAGTCAGGAAGTTGAGGGTGTTACAGCCCCGTGCCTTGGAACGCACGTAAAGCCGTTGATCCTTCGACTGATTTCTCTCCGGTCACGTCGCATTATCGTCCCATCGGGCGATATAAGAGAGAGAATATAGAGTGCACTTGCGCTTCCGCACACACTCGAGCACTTTAATCCTGTCCTGAGTAGATGGCTAGTCTCCGATAAACTTGCCGCCCGCCCTTGTGACTGAAATTCGGTCTGGAGGACATTATTATTAGATATATCTCATCCGTTAGCAAAGTTGTGTTGAAGTTGCGCGTTGTAAATTTGCCAAGTCTCAGAGACCTATTCATATTTATACAAAAACCGTTTAAATGGAATACTCTTAGAGTTGAACTGGTTTTGTGACGCTTTTATTAGCTCGTTTAAACCTACGGTCGAATTTTATTTGACTTTCTATACTGGTATAAAACGCAATAATGTTTTCGTGAACATATAAAAAAAAACAAATAAAGATTGTTATTACTTTGGCAGTTTCCACAAAACTATAATGATTATGATTTTCTATTTATATGAATATCATGAAATGAAATATATTTAAAACTTTGACGCAAGAAATTTTTTTTTATAGGATAGGGTTACAAACGAGCACACAGTCCACCTGATGGTAAGTGGTTGCTGTGGCCCATAGACGTCTACATCCATCCCTGATTACGAATCAAAATTCAGATGCGTTGTCATCCGTGAGGACTAAGATGGAATGCCTCATTTCCAGTAAAAAGGGTACCCGGTTCTCTACACTCACCATACGAAACACAGTAGCATTAAGCTACTGTTACACGCTGGTATTCTGTAAGAGCGTGGTCCTTCCCCTGTCGAGCCGACCCAATCGTGCTACAACTATACTTCTAATATAACTGTTTAGAAAATGTCTTTTTTTTTTTCAAATCTCCTACCCCACTATACATTTATTATGATTTATTATCAGATAACACATATATTTATTATGTTTAATTATCAGATAAGTCATACATTTATAATGTTTTATGATCAGGTAATCAAAACAGTAATCTGTATATATTCAGAGGCTTACATCGTATTTTTTGATTGTGAATAATAAGCTCACCGCATATCTAAAGATGGAGACAATACTATCTGCACATACAAATACGGCATAGGAATTTACCTGCATATAAATACAGAATGTTTGCTGAATGCGATTAAATTCGCCTCGGTACTTTTTTTAAGCTTTACTTAATGTAATGTATGTAAATAACGTTCTATCCAAATTCTTCGCCTTTTAGTAAATGCTAATGCAACCCATGCATCAAAATCAAAGTCGGAATCCTATTCTGACGAGCTGTATAACAAATCTAGAAGCAGTACACGCCAACTCATTATAGGTAACACTGTATGAACAATCCGTTTCAAAAAACACGTCTAGTAATCTAGTAAGTTTGAAGGATTTCGAGTGAATGTATATTATAATCGTATCTTCGTAGTGTGTGATACTTTCAGATAATTAATTTTTTTAATGCAGATAAAATATTATCG
The DNA here is from genome assembly GCA_018247895.1 of Parnassius honrathi. NCBI lineage: Eukaryota > Metazoa > Arthropoda > Insecta > Lepidoptera > Papilionidae > Parnassius > Parnassius honrathi. The sequence continues at coordinate 7,667 of DWHP01006936.1, read as the reverse complement.
GATCGGTGTGAGTACACTGTAACATGAACTTGATAGGAAACGTTACTGCGCTATTGTGAAGCGAATGACGCATCATTCACAGGCCAAGCAATCGGCTTTGTGTAAGTTATAAACATAACAAAAAATCGAGGATTAGGCAACAACTTGTCGTTTTTAAAACATTTATAGAGTGCAACAAAACTTTTTGCGCGATGCTACCTAAAAATCATTCAAAGAAATGAAAAATCTAGAAAACTAAACCAAAAAGTACAATTAAATTACACAAGATATAACATTTAAAATGCTATTGAAATCATAAAATATAATCATACTATTTTAGTATCTTTTAATGTCAACGGAGTTCTCTCTTAAAATCACATCAGATTTGAATATGCATACAATGTATGAAAGATAACATACGTATACTGCATAATCACGAGTTTTTTTTAATACTATACATAGTATTAGTTATTTAGAAAAAGCTATCAGTCAGCTCAGCGGTGTTAGCCAAGTTAATATTTTACAAAAAATATTAAAGTGAATGGAAAAGACTTGATATCTCAACGTTAAGTTACGTTAAATTTATTTCTGCAGTTTTCTATTAGCAGTAACAATATTTGTAAAAAGTCAACTTGGCTAACTCCGCCATATTGCTAGTATGCACGTGTCGCGTAACTTCATGACAATATCGGTCAACTTTCTGTGTAAAAACTAAATTAGTACCTATCATGAAAACGGCTACATTATTTAAATAACGTCTGTGTGAGTGTTCTTGTATACGTGGGGTAACTCTGGACTCCGACTCCGAACCTTACTTATTCGACGCGTGATGAAGATCTGATAAATATTTTCAAAATAGTAATGAAAGGGAAATTGCTTTGCAAATTAATAGAACGGTAATCGAAACGCAGCCTTACAATTATTTTAGCCGACTTCAAAGCACGAGACTCACAATTAAATGTATTTTATGTTTGTTACACGATATTTACGTCAACTGTGAACTGATTTTAATGATTTTATTTTTAACTTTATTAGCCTACTAAGGTTTCCTATTTAAGGTGTTCGCATTTAAATTAAAATAATAAAGTGCATAAAAATTCTAATATAAATATTTCGATTACGTGGGTTAATTGTTGATCTTAGCTTATGATATTTCGTATTCCACCTAAAAAGGTTAAATAATTAAACCTAATATCTAATATAAAAAAATAGTTTTGTTTGTTCGTAATATATTCGCTGCCATACCCCGTTATCTGATTGCGGTAAAACTTTCAACTTATTGCTTGCACTTGCACGAAGGTTATAGGCATAGCACAATTAAGTTACACTACACAAATTTATTCCAAAGTTATCTATTATTCAATTTCTTTGAATGTATTATAATTCCTAATTAAAGCATAAAACTCTTACAAATTTAAAACGATATTCCCACAGTTATATCTTCTGCGGTAGCAACGCACCGGGTACCCACTGGTGATAGCAATATTCTGAAAAGTCGGTGCAAGAAATAGTGTATCGGGGTTATTCCGTTTATCCACCCTAGGGTGGATACTCGTTCATCCACCCTAGACGGGGTGGATAATCGGAATTCTTTTTGATTGTTGTACCAACTTTCTATCCCAAGTACAGTTTAATAGAAAATATATTCATATTTTAACATATTATTGATTAATTTTTAATAGCAACAAATTTAATAAAAATCATATTACGTTTTACATTTAAACCAAATTATACCTCTTTGTTTTAAATAATAAATAATTTAAAAATTTTGCGATATGTCCAGGACCAACCAACACTAATTTCATTACTGAGTAGACGTAATTATTGTATATCCTGTATAGATTCGTCTCTTAATAAAAGACATTTCAAACTTTTTTAAGTACCGTACTATTTCTAATACTGTGTTAATATAATTAATACTATATTTATTTCATTTAAATATCAACTTCAATAAAATATAATTGAAATTAATTGCAGTGAAACAATTTTTCCATAATAAGATATCTACAAAATGAGGTAAATTATGTCACATGGAATGATATGTAATTGAACAATTAAAAGTATTTCCAGTTTTGACATTCAAACAAGATGTATGTATTTTTATAAGAACGCTAATGTCTACTAAGTAATCTTGGCCAGTTTCTATCATGTTTTTCTGAACGACTGTACTCAGTCGACGGGGAAAATCGTTTATAAATATAAACGCGCACGCGATTCCGAGTATCCATCCTAGGGTGGATTTCTTAGGGTGGATAAATGGAATAACCCGTGTATCGAAGAATTCAGAAATTATTAAATTATTTATATAAACTATTTTATTTTTTTAGGCCAGTTTAGATTAGGTTATTTTTACTTTTTTGGTTTATTGAATTTTAGATCAGTGAACTAAAGTAGCTAAAGAATGAACTGTATAGCTCAGAGTAGAAACATTTTTTTGTAGGGTGACTCCTATATATGTAGATATTGAAGAAAGTCAGTGTTAGGTAGACTCACGAAGAATTCTACCTTCGGCAAAGGATTCATGATGATGTTCTGTAATGGCGTTCAAACTTCAAGTATGAACGATATTATGTCCAAAATATAAAATTAAAATTACGAAAAGACAAATATCAAAGGTGAACGAACATTTTGAATAAAACTAAGTATAAAATCTGTTTTGTTCCACGTGTAGTATTCTAATTTTACGAAATCATTTAATTATTTTTATATTTAATTATTAATTTACGAACTTATTAAGTATACGATTTGTGTAAATGAAATACATAATTAATCGCTTATAAAAAAGTTAAAGTATTACGCATTGGATAAAGTTACGTAGTTCAGAGAGTCCCATCTTATTTTAATATTCTTCTCCGTACAACTTCTCTATGAAATCGTTTCATATTTTTCCGGATCGATACGACTTAGAGTATTTCAAGAAAATAGCTTACTTCTTTCTAAAAAGTCGGCAACACATCTGCAATTCCCCTGGTGTTGCGGTTGGTCATGGGCGGCGGTAGTTACCATCAGGTGAACCGCATGCTTGTTTTCCCCCTCTTCTATAATTTTTTTAAATACGATTAGTTTAATACACGTGCCTAATTTATTAACAATCGCAAATACTTCTTCAGTTCTGCACCACTTAACATCAGGTATAATGTAGTTATCTTGCAGAACCTCACATTTGTAAAAAAAGCTCATGCTTTGAACAAATAATTATAGGAAACAAAGTATTCAATGCGTAACAGTGGAGGTTCTGAAAAATAAAAACTGGTGTAATGACGTAGTATGAATAATCTACACAATTACTTAAAGCGGTCGTTTATAAACAACCGCTTCAAGTAATTAATATAAAATTTAGTGTATGTAGGTACGCAGACAAGATATTTTAAAAATAACTACGTAAAACCCCAGTCTTCCATTAAGCGTAATTGAGTTTGTAAAGGTCAGAGGGATTACTTTCCATCCAAGGTCATGACGCAGTCACGTTATTGAAGATTCGTATCTATTCTTGATCCACAGTACTGTATTGTTCAATTATTATTATTAATTAACCTTGACATGACATGCTGGACATGCTCTAATCCCGTTAACATTCATAAAATGACAAAAACTTGGAGTTTACGATTTGTACGTTGTAGGATGATAAACACGGAAATGTAGATCTTATTAGTACGACCACCATTTCGTGATCCTTATAGATAAAATAAACCCCGTTGTCCTAGAGGTTTTTATATAAACGGTACGATCAATAACTGTTAGTTAAATCTATACAAACACGCAGATGTCTGGTAAATTTGGGTTATGTAATACTGAATGAGTGACATTCAGTCGCAATAATAAATATTTAAAATTGATAAAGCTTCGTGTGTTTCATAAGATTGATTTTTTTTTTAAATATTTTAAGTAATTTATTTATAAGTCAGACAGTGGTATAGACAACAGTTTAACATACGCGCAAGTCAAGTCAATGATTTATTATTTCAAGATACTTATTTAAAAAAAGGCAGCGTAGAGGTATAAACATAATTATGAAAATAATAGTAATATAAACCAGTCGCTGACAAGGTTCGCCTATCTGCGGAAGAGAATCTTACAAACACATGCATTAATAACATATTCATTATTTAACCTTGCGTCGTAAAAAAATTAAAATAAAAAGTTTTTGGATGAATCTGTTTTGACACCAGTCTGCAAGTATTCACATAATATGGCAGTATTGATATCGTTCTTAGTAATGAGAATTTTTGGTCCTAAACTGAGACCGGGAATTTAAATACTTTCAGTAAACAAGAGACAGAGAGAGAGAAAGTGTGAAATAAATAATCATTCAGTATTCAAAATTAATTTTCAATTTGTTATAAATAAAAAATATTAGTAACACTTAATATGAACCGACAAAACTAATCAACAATTTCGAGCGCAGTGTTACCAAAGTTAAGGCACATACACAAACTCTTACGTATACGTATATACAAAAACGTACGTCACCCACTTTATATTTGGCACGATCCGACACACCTCTTGTTTTTTTTACATCTATTTATTATCTAAACTTACATACTCCCACACTTAATTGGGCCAGTTTTGAATATATCGCCAATTTGGTCGATAAACTTTTTTTAAGTATATCGGGCGTCCTTTGCCGATTCTGCCACTCTTGCAGCAGAAATTTTCCTCTCTCTTCCTCATTCATTCTATCTACGTGTAGTCTATCCTCGTGAAATATTCCTTCCTTAATCCTTGGCACAACGTAGTCAGGCAAGCTGCGCTTTTCTTTAATTTAACACATAATTTTCACCTTATTCAGTCCCACGTAACGTTACCGTAACAGCCATATATATATATTTTGTCATCAGTCCCGTGATTATGCCATCACGTCTGAACGGTAGCAACTATCTAACGTTTTACAAACGGAATTCGAAGAGGCGATTAACGACTCGCCAAGAATGAATTACTGACTCGGTGGAGTCGAGTAACTGGTACTACTATATATATATATATAGCCTAACTTAGGCCTTCTGCATAGATTGCCTCTTAGGGGGCTATTGCCATAGTTGCAACGCTTGGCAAGCAACTGGCAAGCGCAGTTTTCTCTCTTACGACACCTACGGGATGACATGGGTATATTCTTACACCGCCACTATATGGTTACCTATATTAGGTAACACTTAACGTACTTATAAACGTACCTTATATACATATGTAATATTTGAATGAAAGTAATTAAGCTCAGTTATATAGATATGTATAGATGGATCGTAAGAAAGATTAATAAAGAAAAGGTGCTAACATGAGCTATACATATTGAACGTAAGGACATGGATATCAGAACTCTAACAAATAATCTGCACAGCGTAAAACGAATTAACAAACTACCTATGCAGGAGCATGTTTGAAGATACAAAGCTTTTTGTATACCAAGCATGTATGAAGTTGTAAATTTTCTGACATCAACGGCAAAATGTAATGAGAAATAAAGTATAATTTTCGATATATATACAAAAGTTTGAAAACAATATTTTTAGATTTAAAAATATCAAATAATTACAAATAACAACAACCCAATATATAAATAAAATATTAAATACATTGTAGCGATATTTATTAACGTCGGTGAAGTGATTTATCGTCATAGACAAATTGAATGAAAAATATTAGTCGAACCGGATCAACATGAATAATTTATTCGTAAAATCGATTCAATCGTTCATCATCTGTCTATCTCAGAAATAGAAACAAAGTTTCTCCGCTTTATCGCTTTCTTGGAACAAGTAACTTTAATTAAAGAAGTCAAATTACACCGCATTTTAACTAACTTTTGAATATTAACATGAACACGAACATGTTCGCTTCTTACAGCACACACAAAGCGTGCTTTTAATTCTTATGGACGACACACACGGTCAGTTGAACTGATCATTCCAACTGATCAGTTCGAACTAGGACAGTTGATATTTTTTAAAATATCGGATTTTCGATACATCGATAAATAAACTTATTCACAAAACTCATTACGTTTTATCAATATGGTAAAATATCGTTAGCATATTGAATGATATCAATTTACCGTGCAATAATATATATTGAATTAATATTACACTTTACAGCCATTTAAATTTTCACGGTTGAGTAAAAGTTTATTTCTATAATTAAAAAACGAACTTATTACGTATGGCGATAAATACGTCTGTTACAATCAAAGCAAAGTTAAGAGGCACTGGTGAATTTTTATAGGTCCATCAACCCATGGAAAATAAAGAGATTCGTAGGACAACGGAAGGTTTTCAGGTCAACTAACTGAATATTCAATGTAACCTGTCAATACTTATTGTTGACCTACTGAAACTCTTTTCGCCGACAGGAGTAATTATTCTACATCCGAATGTTTGTACATTAACAAAAAACGAAACTTTGGATGTGCTACTAGTTCAGAAATTGATCAAATAAACAAATCAGTCAATCTGCAACTTGGCAACGATACCTATACGCATCTCAAACATTACGCGAGCGTTCAAGAGTTCAAGATTTATTTAACGCTTTTGTTTTACGTCATCGGAGGCGCAGCTCTGGCATTGCTAAAATAGCCAAGCGAGCACACAGTCCACATGATGGTAAGTGGATGCTGGGACCCATAAAAATCTACATTTAACCTCGATTAAGAATCAAAATGCAGATGCGTTGTCACCCTTGAGGACTAAGATGGAATGCTTCAATTCCAGTAAAACGGGTCTCCGGTTCTCTACACTCACCATACGAAACACAACAACATCAAGCTGCTATTTTACGGTGGTAATCTGTGAGACACTCACATATATCCTAATATCATTCAATGACAGAATGAAGCGTAATCATTTTTAATAAAGCTAACTTATAAAAAATCTCAGTTTATATAAAATTTTATTAAAAGAAATTGAGATGAGAGAATACAGCGAAATAAACATGATAACACATGGACAAGTCATCTATGAGTGGAAGTGGACATGTGTCAATCGTGAATAATTCATTTATTTGATCCGAGTCGCCTCAAAGTATTGATTAATGATTGCAATAACATTTTGGAATGTTCCAAATCAAGCGATTGACAGAAACCATGACCAAAGAGTATAGTAATGTCTGACGTCGGTCATCGAGCAGGTCGTACAGAGCAAAACTCAAAACGATCCATTTGAATGATGGACTCTATTCGTAAGAGAAATCCATACTTGAATAATCGAGTCACTAGAAGAATAAAAAGAATAGACAAATGAATGAATGACACATGTCTAAATGGACGTAAACAGTTTTTCAATAGCGTACAACGCATTAACAAAGAGTAGGCTAGCGCACACTACGGACTGTAGGCCCACTCACCACTGTGGCCCTGGTTCGCCTGCGTCACCGCAGCGGCGATGCAACGTTTGCATTGCGTTGGGCAAAATTCGCCTGAAACACTTTTGGGCAACTTTCCTACAACATTATATATTTTTGTCACAAATACATAAAAGGTTATGTAAAATAGTTATTCCTGGTAAAACTATTTAACATAACATACGTGTAGAGGCACGCTGCAGCTATATTTACGGTTGTAGTTATAGTATGGTGGTAGCACGAATGGGTCGGCTCAACCGGGGAAGGATCACGCTCTCACAGAATAAAAGTAAAGTTACAGCCTATATACGTCCCACTGCTGAGCACAGGCCTCCCCTCATTTCTGAGAGGGTTTTAGG
>DWHP01006935.1:0-11189 GCA_018247895.1 Parnassius honrathi | reverse complement strand
ATTACTAAGAAAACGATAAACTAGTCCGGCCTGGGAGTCGAACCCAAGACCTTCATATCATTAATTCGACATTTCTTTAAAATTCGACAAAGCGTTTTCTTATCAGAAAATTATTGTATGACAATATGCTTTTACAAGCTATTCATGATCGGTTAATTTAATAAATTGTAATATTTTATAGGCGCGTCGCCAACACATATACTATTGCCAGCACAGATAATTTGTCTTTTGTCTTCCACATATCATCACAATTGAAATGGATTGCCTAATATGAATTAACAACAACATAAAAATAAATAATAGAATCCTTTTCAATTCGCTAACATTTTCGTATTTTAAACGTTAAATATTTTGTTTTAATACCTACGAACTCATATAATATAGGTAGCTTGCGAATAATGAAAATGAAGTAGTAGCTTAATATAACAAAAATTTATTTTCGAAACTCCTCACGTATTAATCATTATTATAATAGGCTATGTTATATAATAGGGAATAGCAAACAGGCATTATTATATTAGAAATTGTAATATAATATGAAAAACTAAACTTTATCTATATTTAGTTTTTCATATTACATCCTATTACACATATTTTCTACCAAGTTAGGGCTATGGCCCTTGGCGGCAGAATTTATTAGTGGGCGGCATTTTCGAAAACTGTCAGCCTCGCCTTAACTTTTTAAACGATGTCAGTAAAAATCTCAAAAAATCCAAAAATAGTTTTTACTGAGTAGGTTACTTCCGATTAAAATGTAACAAACATTGTGGGATTGAAAGTTCTCAAAATAGAGGTAATGTGCACACACCACACTTATCAAAGTTGTGAAAAAATAAAAAATATAATACTAGGCACGGACTCCAGCAAAGCGGAGATGTGCAGAGATGTCCGAAGCGAAGACAAGAAGAGAGGTTTTTCAGCCAGGGTGTCTACCGAAGCTGTGCGTACTGGCTGGACTGGAGCGGATATGTGTGCTGGCTAAAGCGGAACTAAGTTGCGTGCGGCGATTGTTGGATGTTGGAATGAACGCACAGTTTAGCGCAATCTGAGACGAAAGGCAGACGTATCAGTCAAGTCACTATTACAAAATCTATATCGTTTTACTAGCAGCGCTGCTCACATCTATTCTCGTCTCTACTCTAGTTTGCGAGGCACAGCTTCCATCTCCGCTACAATCACGCCATACAAATATGATATATCTCAGTTCAGTGGTATCCACTGAAGCTGAGTGGAGACGAGATGTGTGAATAACAAAGTTCTATGGGTTATTTAAAACACGTCTACTCTCCTCTTGTCTCGTGTACGCTCTGGTGTTTTATAAACGTTACAAACCAAATTTAGCTCCGAGAGTTTGCGTTTCCGTATATTTTATTTATTTTTCTAAAATCTAAAAAAAATCGTGATTCCCTACGATGTTTTCTTTTACCATCAAAAGTAAAGTAACTCTCAAAATTATTAATAATATTTTGAACGGTGCCGGCGGCAATCGAATACGAGTCGTTGGCATACTGCGAAATTAACGGCAAGCGTTTAGTCCTTGAGAGTCCTCCAAGTTGCTGACTCAAGGTGAGGAGGTCAAACACAGAAGGTTGGATCTAGTTTCCTGGAAGCGCTGGATATTTTTTTATTAATAACTTTATTAATAGTATTACACTATACTACTTTTAACTATTTTAATACAGATTTTTTATTTAATTTCTTTATATTATGATTTCAGTTTCTGACTCGTTTTCATACCTCACTTACTTAAACAAGTAAATTCCCTTCCTTCTTACTAAAGAATTTAATATTACGTGTATAACATGCTTGCAATTAAATTATTACAAATTAACTTAGATATTTCGTAACCCTTTTTATCAATATTTTAACAATCATTTTCATTAATTAAATGTTTAATATTCCATCCCTCTCCAACTTTAGAAAAAAGGCAGTCGAGAAAAGGTAAGAGAAGGGAGTATAATGTACCGCATGAGAAGAAATGTGGTCCCGCATGTCCCTTTTGAAGTCCCGCCTGGCGAAGCACCGATTTGCACAGCAGCACCCTGTCATTATTTCGCCTGTATGCTGTGTTCCGTAAATTATCTGCTATTTTTGTATTTCGGTCGTGAAGAGTATCGATAGAACTACCTTTAAGCGGACGGCATAATATTGGCGATAAAAATGACGTGTTCTGATTTTTATAGCTCTTATTTTTAATACTTCCTCATAAATTATTAATTGTAACGTTAGCTAAATTAGTAAAAAACACATGCTTTTCCGTGTTGTCTTTTTTTAAATGTATGTTTTGTAATTGCTGAAATATATCTATATATAACATATTTTCTATGTTTATATTTATAGACAAAGACAGTGTGATCATTATTTTTCTTATAATACAATGCACGACTTAATATAGAATACAGATATCGAATATAGCGATTAGCGTACAAAAATGTTCACCTCTAATTTACATACAGGCACTACAAGCGCGTCGAGGCGGCAAAAACAAATCTGGTGGCAGTGCTAGTATGGCGGAAGCCAGCGAAGCCGGAGATGCTTCGCGAACACCAGAGGATTCAGTCTGCTCTGCTGAAGGTCCTTCTCACTACACTGAAGGAGATCAGGCGTGATAAGACATTACTCCTAGCTTGCAATGCAAATGCATCCAAATTGTCATTGAATAGCAGACATTGTGATACAGTCTAGATTTACGATGTTGATGTATTACACGGTATACTGGTATGTAAAATACAATTCAGTATTCCACATTTCGAACGTTATTGTGAATACAAGATATGAAATTAAATGTTTCTCCAAGGCAATACCGTGAATGTTTAGTAATAAAATGTAACACGTCCCCAAGTAATCTAATCTGTACAAAGAACTTTATATGCATTAATTATACCTATTACGTGTTAAGAAATTTCAGGGTTAGTTTTAATTTTTAACAAACCTTTGTGCTGGTAAGAAAAGTTTGTCTAAAAATATTACTAGTAGGTGTTTTTGATGTGTCCAATGATTTACACTACGACAAACGAATATTTAAACAAATAAGGTATTCGACTATGCCTAATGTAAAACCAAGCAAATATCGTAGAAAATGCAAACATTAAATATTCATTCTGTTTTATGCTGCCTTATTTTAAGAAAAGGGATTATTATAAGGACTTTTTTTTAGTATTTGACATGTGTGTATTGTATCATGATTGTTAGCTAATGATATTATTCTTCACTAGCAACTGAATAATTTATTGCTAGACATATGTATTTCTCTTTTCTTCCAAACAACATCAAATCATTGTAGTTAACGACTTACAATCGTGTTTCGTCGTTGTTTATTACGAATTTTGTGGTCATTCCGTCACTGCTCCATCACTGCTCCATTTCAGTAAATTATATGCTTCACATTTTTAAATTATATTGCGAAAATCTACAGTATTTTGTAATCATTTTTCGATTTATTTAAATTTAAATTTATTGGAACTATTATATTAAAGACATAGTAGTACATTTTATTTAAATTTAACAGAGATGAACAGTAACACGTTATCGTCGCTTCATCAAATAAATTTTGTATTTTCATAATGTGAACGTTATTTTAAAAGGTAAAATCGACTTTTCTGTTTTTAATCATCCTTATATATTTATATAAGGAAACATTAGGTGTAAATATTAACAAGCTATAAATGAAATGTAGTGCTGTTAATGGAACATTGTAAACGTAGTAGTTTTACTTATAACGAATTATATTTATGTAGAGCTTTGTTCGGTGTTGGATATGAAGGCGATATTTCGACTTGGATACGTTTTTGGGTATGGCTGTATTAATATAGTTAATACACAATAAAAAGTATTCATATCTGTAGTTGTATTCATTCATTCGTTACAGTTCTTCACAAGTCCACTCCTGCTTACAGGCCTCTCCTAAGGAACGCCACAAAGCACGGTCCCGGACCATCTGCATCCATCGACATTCTGTATATCTTACCAGGTCGTCACTCCATCCAGTGACGGGCTTTTCTATATCTCGCTTACTGGTACGATGCTGTCACTCGAGAACTTTTCTTTCCTATTGATTATAGCTGCATAATTTTAATTTTTATTCCTTTTTCCGTGGTAGCTCAGAGAGCCGCGGTCAGATGATTAGCGCTCGCTGTAAATTTCACAGTAAGCGAGCAGCCCAAGTTTAATCCCTGATGGCACCAATCAAAATGGTGAGTTGCAATTTTAAGTGCTGATTTACCAGGTATTCGGCGGCGAAGGAAAACAGCGTGTGGAAATCTCAAAAATATTTCGAAGACATGTGAAGTTCGCTAACATATTGGGGTGGCGCGGCGGATATTTTCTTGCCCTAAAATCCTTTCAGAAATGAGAGGTGGCCTGTGCTCAGCTGTGGGACGTATATAATAAATGTAACTTTAACTTAACTCTACTTTCTACCTAAGAGTCTGTTTGGGTATGCTATCAACTATGTCTATTGGCAATCAGCAATGTATGAAGTGTTGTGTTTCGGCTTGAAAGTATTTACATGGAGTTATGTCATTTAATTCGGTCATTTAATTATAGGCTGTATTTAATTTTATCTTATTTCTCGGAGTGATAACTCATTTATAATTTTCTGAAGTTGCGGTTAGTTATCAGCGTCTTAAGTTTGCAGTAATCGCTTATGATGAGGTTTACAATCAACTCGTTTTTCGTTTCAATGTAAAAAAGAAATGTTAGTATAGTAGAATGGTAATATTAAAGAAAACTTTATTTATTTACAAATAACGATAAACACACTTCAAACAATGCCACGGAATGCAAATGTAAGTATGCCTTGCTGCCTGACCTTTACAAAAACGCAATAGTTACGAAATATTCAGCCACATTTTTAAATAAGATTGGAACTAGGTTGGAATGCAATGCAAAGGTAAAGCACTTTTCCAGTTCCTTGGAATTGTGTGAGTCATCTAGACTTATAAACTAAAATCTGATTCATCACCAAACACAAATAAATCATTTGAACCCGCAAATTAAACGTCTATTTAGACATACATTCGTACTTTACCATTTGCTTGCATTAGTCTAAACATTCACCCGTTACTATTGGCCCGCAAAAATACACTTCTAAACTGACTTGTCCTACCGCGTGCAATGCGCTAGCCTCGATAGGCAAAGATTTATCAGACACTTTGCATGGTTGTCTCTGATGAATCTTTAAAAACGAAATGTGGTGATGATTCTCTTAAGCCCACGGAGTATTTTTTTTCTAAATAGTACAGCTATTAGTACAAATAGTTTAATATGCAAGCGACAATTATTATGGTCTACGTCTAATTACAGAATAGCAAAAAACGCCACCCACTACTGTAGCTATGTGTCCTAAGAATCGACTTTATACGTTATTGTAGTATCTATCGCAGATTTCCAGATTCAAGGACTAGCTATGGGTGCATTAAAATAAAAATATCTTGTTCGATATGCACCTATCTACTCACGGATGCATGAGAATTTTCTGGGCACCCAACAATACTTACGTTACAACTCAGACATCCTTCTGTAGTACGTAACCATCTATAAATACCAAAAGAGATTCAAAAGTATATAAACACTACGTTGTATATTAAATAATGCGTATTTCTGCTCCGGAAGTGATATTGCTGCTTATCCCCACTGAATTGAACGTATTAAACGAACAAAAAGGTAGAAAACGTCTACATGGATTTTGACCAGTAGTAAACATTGACCACTTACAAGGTAATATACAGAGCGGCGATGAGGTTATCACGTTAAATGAAAGGACGTATCCTGCATAACGTTCTCTAAACATACATAACTAAAAAAGATGTAACAATTAATATCCTAGTCTCAGTAGCATTTTTTCGATATTTTTTTTATACAAGAGGGGCCAAACGAGCATGCGGTTTACCTGATGGTAAGTAACTGCCACAGCCTATGAACAACCGCATCACTAGGGAAATTGAAGGGCGTTGAAGGCCTTTTAGAAAGGAGTAAGTAAGCTATTTTCCTGTAGGACCCTAACCCGTATCGGCCCAGAAAAATCGCCGGAGGTAAACAACTCCACAGAGAAGTTGTACGAGGAAAAAAACTCCTAGCAAAACGAATATTGGTGAACCGCCAAGCATCCAGATGGTGAGGGTGATAACGTGAATTTCGACGCGATGTGCGTTCGTGAAATTTGGCGGCTGGAAGATTTCCGAGCAATTCCTTAGAATACTTCCCGTGGTAGATACGATAGAAAACGCACAGGGATGCAACATCCTTACGCAGCGCCAGCGAATCGAGCCGATCAGAAAGAACTCGGTCGTCGATGTTTCGAATTGCTCTGCGCTGGATGCGGTCAAGTGGAAGGAGTTGGCACTAGGGTGCCGCGGCCCAGTGATGAAAACAGTATTTCATGTGAGGCCGAATTTTCAGCCAGCATGAAACCGTCTCGCTCTGTTGAGTACGCTAAGATTTTTAGGGGCCAATTTGGCCCTATCGTCCAAGTTTTTAAATACGTGGTAGAGCCATGCTGCAGTTATATTAGTAGTATAGTTGTAGCACGATTGGGTCGGCTCGACCGGGGAAGGACCACTCTCTCACAGAGCACCAGCGTAAAATAGTAGCTTAGTGTTGCTGTGTTTCGTATGGTGAGTGTAGAGAAACGGAGACCCTTTTTACTGGAGATGAGGCGTTCCATCTTAATCCTCACGGGTGACAACGCATTTGCATTTTGATCCGTAATCGAGGTTAGACGTAGATGTCTATGGGCTACAGCAACCACTTACCAACAGGTGGACTGTGTGTTCGTTTGTTACGCCATCCTATAAAAAATAAATAAAAGCTCTAAGTAAAAAAAAGGTTACCTTTGGAGTTTTCTTCATCAAGCTCAAGGTCGCCCAGCGAGCTATAGAGAGGGCTATGCTTGGAGTTTCTCTGTGTGATAGCCTTAGAAATGAGGATATTCGCAGTAGAACTAGAGTAACAGACATAGCCAAACGAATCCGTAAGCTGGTGTGCGAATGGACCGGCCATATAAAAGGACCGACAACCAATGGGAAATAAAGGTTCTCGAGAGGCCTCGTACCGGTACGCGAAGTGTATGACAGCCTTCCTCTAGATGACATACTTTCGGGGAGGCCTATGTTCAGCGGTGGACTTGTGAATGGCTCTAATCAATTCATGAACGAGTTTTCTTCTTCTTTAAAATCAAAATGAAGTTCATAGTTTAGTTTTTAAATCCTTAAAATCTAAAGCAAGTTCTATGGAAAGATGTAAAAATCGAGTTCATCAATGTGGCACCCGGTTACAAGTATGGTGCATGTTGTAACTCATGTACATAATTATAACAACGGAAACTTCTACTCTCATAAATTTACAGCAGTATGTTGAATAGTATGGCGACTCTTATCTATCTTATATGTAGGCAATAGTCGATACATGTGAAAATTGAACTTTAATAAAAGTAAATACCAACTTCAAACAACTAAAAACTGTAAAATACTTTTCACATAATAGCTTCAGAAGTCGGTGTAAGACATAGTGTATAGAATTGTTAAAGCCCCTTATCTTTTTAGTTCTTCTAAGCCTGCTTTTAGCTTTTATTAAAAGACAAATTTTTGACTCTTATGACTGGACTTACAAAAGTAGAATATCAGAAGCTCGATTGTCGTTACACTGCAAACAACATTCCCTATTTTTCCACTCTTAAGGGTGAAATTTTCTCTCTGAATTTATATAGAACCACCCCAGAATTATAATCTATTTAATAAAAAAGAGCCCTTAAAATCGGACCACAATTGACGAATATTTTAAGTATCATTCCTTCGAAGGAGAACCCACACTCGAATCGAGAGAAGGATCTCAGTTCGAGTGTGGGCTCTTTTCTATTTATATTCTATATTTCATTTCCTTTTTTGAAGTAGGCTAAAAAGGATATAAGCATTGGAATTTGATTGACGTGTTTAAAGAATAAATCGCCCATATGTTGTTCCGATGCTGTTGAAAATTAATTAGCTTAATGATTTTTCTTATGGAATCTCATCAGAATTAAACCATATGGGATCACCTTGAGTCCCCTTTCATACAAAAGAGAATCCGACCATTAAAAGTAGTAAATAATGATCACCGAACATACATATACACATTGACCGTGTAGGGGGTGATGTAAGAATATCCACTACCCCATATCATCCTGTGGGTCTTATAAGAGGAGACAGATGGAAACAAATCAGGACATGGGCAGCAGCTTCTTAATGCTTTTTCTTATTCTAAAATAAATAGAAACTGCGATCGCCAACTCGCATGCCAAGCGTGGCAGCTGTGGTATGTACAGCGGTGGTGTTTAATAGGCTGTTACTTTAACAGTAATGGTGTAACGGTACATACAATTATTCCTGAAAAATTAATCACCTCTTCTTTGTTCGAAGTGCAGCGGTTGAGAATTGGAGATTTCATTGGAATGAAGGTGAATCGAAATAGATTTTTCCGACGTTGATTTAATTTTATTGTTTGATTGACGATGGCGTACTTTCTATCGGGGGTTGGAAAATTGAGCACGAATGAGTGCAGTTTTATTCAAAATAGCTTCGATAGGAGAAAAACTGTAATTGATTCAGTACGTGAGATCTCTTAAATTAATTTGCAATTGTAATAATAACTGGAGGAGCCATAATGGTTCAGTGGCTAAGTGCTCGATGTAAATTACACAGTACGCGAACAACCTGGGTTCATATAATTGCATATTTATGATCCGATTTACCACGCGCTTTTTCAAAACTTTTCTAACTATAAATCCCTCTCAGTAATGAGAGGAGGCCTGTGCACACAAGTGGGATATATATAAGCTGTAACCTTAATTTTAGTATAATAATATCGTATAGTTTTTTATAGGTTCAAGTTTTTAATGGTGTTTAGGTAAAAAACCTCCTTGTAAGAAAGGGATTCTACATCAATAAATTGAAATATCATTTGGCTCTCTCTACACAGAGAGATTTGACTAGACTATACCATTGCGATAAAACGTGTGGCGTATCGAGATAAGAAATGCCTACTCAGAATAAATGAAAATGGTGAAATAATGGTGATTGGTTCTTCTTGACTTTACTTGTCGAAAGATTTTAAATGCTGGTTATGCTTTTACAACAAGGCGTGACTGCCCTCCTACAACGTATAATATTTACACTGTTCGTTTGGTGTTTCATAGTGTAGTTTTGATACGCTTTAAATAAACATATTCTCCTTTAGATTACAGGTTCACTTCGTCGTACGTAATGTGCGCAGCAATGGAGTGGAGTAATTTGTCAGCATCTGTCTTTCCATCCCATTATAATGTGAGTGTCTCAAAGGCAACAGTGAAAAAGCTTTTCCTAAACTAAGTTAGTGCGCCTTTTCATATTTAGCTACATCACGATATATGTGGAATCACATCACGATATATGTAGTCAATCATTGGCATTTAAAATTTAAAAAAAAATAAGTATGATACCACGTCGTTAGCTTACGAAAAGACAAAATGACTTAAAACAGGAGATAAGTAATAGCATCTTTCTTATAATAACTGAATAATAAAAAAATCGAGCTGCCAATCAGCCCGCCAAGCATGGCAACTATAGCAAATATGCTCCCTAAGGGATAATTCACAGAAGAGGCCTTTGTTCATCATTCAGTGGACTATTGATAAGTTACGATGAATGATGAATTAACGAAATATCGGTACTTATCATATTTTCTGGGAGAAAGGCGGTAGCAGTACTTGTGAACTAGCGATGCTTGTAGGAAGCACATTGTCTACCCGGTGGTAAGTGGATGCTGTGTCCTATAAAAATCTACATCTGTCCTCGATTAAGAATTAAAACGCAGATGCGCCAGCACCACTGAGGACTAAGATGGAACGCCTCGTTTCTAATAAAAGAGGGTTTCGCCGGTTCTCTACACTCACCACACGAATCATAGCAGTGTTAAGCTGGTACTTTTTGAGAGCGTGATCTTACCCCGGTCGAGTCAACCAATAGGGTATTTTAAATCATGTAAAAAAAGATCAAAAAATGTATATTTATGATAGATTTCGTAAAAAGTAAACGAGTAATATTGATTTCTAGTTATAAAATTGTATTATAAGTTTTATATTTCAATTTTAGGAATATTTTTCGCTGTTCGCAATATTAAACACTGTCGTGACGTCACTGATCCCGCCTAAGGGTATTAATGTTCTAGGAGAATTAGCTATTGTGCTGTGTTATTTCGAAATTTTTCAAGTTATCGTTACGATAATTGAGTTTTATTCCGAATTTTATTGAAAGGGCATCATGGAAGACGAATACATAAAAGCAGAAAATACTAATCTACCAAAGGTAAATAAATTGATGGTGTCAAAATTTTTTGCATGCAGTCCTAATTTTTGTTCTGCTGAGTTGAGGAATGTTAAAAAATCAATGCAAGTACCTATTACTAACTTTTGTTGTATGTTTTGCTGTATGCAAAAACACAATACAAGGTTAGTGTATGTTCATAAAACATAGTATGTAGCTATCATAGTTTAGTTTATCTATAAGTACAATCATTAGCAATCATTACTTATAATGTCTAAGTTAACGTAATTTATCACATAATTTGACTTGCGATACCCTTCACCTCATGATATTTTGTTTTGTATAACAATAGTTAAATATAAGTCATACTTACATCAAAATGATCTTCACATAATAATAGTCCAGTTTTTGTAGACAATGTATTCGGGTATCTTCTTGCCAGTTTTAACCATGTATGATATTTACTTATGCTCATATTTTTGCATTCAGGCACAACAAAATAATGATATAGATAATAACTCATTATTAAACAATATAGAGTATCTTATTCTTTTGCAAAATCTGTTAAATTCGAGGATAGTAACGTCACGAGATGAGCAGCGTGGCGGCTAGGGTTTTCATGCGAATATTTAAAACGATAGATTAAAAGTAATTTTTACGGCACTATTCGTTTTAAATAACAATACATAAATAAATTATAATGGTTCATTATCACTCTAGGATTCATTTAAAACACTTTTTGAAAATAGGCGTAATACCCTATTCGTGCTACAACTTTAATATATTTGGAGTATGGTTCTACCACGTAAAAACAGCATGGCTCTACCACGTTAGTATATACCTTTAAAAAATGAATCATACTTACAAAAATACAAAAAGATACCTGCTAAGTTTCCTTCGCTGTCTCTTATATAC
>DWHP01006934.1:0-11189 GCA_018247895.1 Parnassius honrathi | reverse complement strand
CTTTAGCCGAAATGTTAAAGACATTTCTGTATTATTTTTATAAATTACATTTCAAATACTTACTATTTAAGTGATTAATTATATTTTGATTCAGTATAAAAATAACTAAATGAACATGATCTCCTGATGGCCAATTGCATGTTGGAACACGCGTATGGCAAGGGGTTTCGCTGTGCAAATTGTCAGTATTTTCTAAATTTTATGTTCATTAAAAGCTATCTTTGATACTCCTTCCAATTTTAAGGTATAATTTAAAAAAAACTGAAACTACGCCACATTGCAAGCTAATTTGAGGCTTGATACTTTGAAAAACTTCAATTAGATATCACTATTAATATGAATGGATTTTTGACATCCCTTTTTGACAATGTAAGGGGAGGTGCATAAAATTATACGTTTTAATAGTTTGTTACGGTAAATTTAAAACCTTTTACAAAAAAGTAGAAGAATGAAAAACATATATGAAATAGGTATCAATTTTAAGATAAGCAATATATAGTAAGCCATACATTTCGTGCGAGAATCGAAACCGTGGCACGTTAACAGCCGCTACGTCCTTGGCTACCACCGAGTCGCAATTAAATTTATATCTAATTACGTCATAAATTCTTAAGTTTCTAATGTTCCAAATTAGGACGAACAGGAATCATAAGATTTTTTGAATGACAGCAGAACCATACTAAATTTTAATACAATCATTACAACAGTCTTAATTATCTTCAACTTATATTTTTTCGATGCTTATTTACAAGAGGAGGAGCAGGTTATCATTTCATTCATGACAATAATGTAGGAGTTACAATAATTTATTTATTATGATTTTCATTAATAGCATATCCATTAAAAAAAGATATCCCAATTGGTCTTGGACGTTATTTAACACATTAAATACCTAAATTAATACTTGATAAGCGATAAAATTATAAGTTATGAGATTTTTTTAATTCGTCACCTTAGAGAACTAATATGTCGACTTCATGACACTTGAACAATAAAGCATATCTCATCATTATCAGAAACAGACAGTTAATCAGACATAGGTACATATATACGAAAATAGGAGAAATCATCAGTCCGGTAGGATTAATCAGTACTTGGACGTTTTGCCTGTTAGTTAAACGCCAGAATTTAATCGAATGCACGTCACAATGATTCAAGTAAAAGGCTAAACTAAACACCCAATTTTACTTACGAGATAGACATTTAATAAATGACTACTATTAAACCACGGAGCTGCTACACATGAATTTAACACATTCAATATTCATATTAATATAAGCTACTTTTAATATTTCAACCGACTTCAAAAAAAGGGGGAAGTTCTCTTTTCTTATTTGTAAGCTGGTGCTTGTCATGCGGTCAAATATAAATTTGAGATCTCTTCTGTACTTTCTGAATTATTCTTAATAATGCGTATGTATTAAAATTGACTTCGCCTACTGAACTCCTCATTTCTGAGCCCTCTCAGAAATGAGGGGAGGCCTGTGCCCAGCAGCGGGGCGTATATAGGCTGTAACTTTACTTACTAACTTTTACATTGATGATGTCCTTAGTCCTTAGTTTATCCTAGTTTTGTGAATTTGAGGGTATCATTAACAAAAAATAGGATATCTATTAAACATTAAGAAAGGTGGCAAATGAAATGTTGCGAAATAGTACATAAATCGACCTATACCTATAATACATTCTTACAACTTTAAGAATAAAACTTAGTATTGGGAGTATATCAGCATACACATTTGCCGGTATCTCAAACCAATAACAAAGTAAAAATTCTATCTTTACTTTTCACTCTCATTTGTAGAATTTTTAGTCATGCTGTAATCTTGGCTTTTATTATAATCAATAACATCGTCCATTTTAGAATAATTTCCCATTGATACTTGCGCTATCGTATCAGCAATGCTAGATGTGTTAGAGTAGACATGACTTGACGATAGTGGAACCTGACTTTCTTCTGTTAACTTTAACGGCTGATTATATTCTGTCATGTAATCAGACATTGTTGTCTTTTTAGTTAGTTCCAACATTTGGTTCAAAAATGATTCTCCGCCCACACGCGATGACATACTAAAGTCCGTTGCTTGATTATCTGAAGTAAGAGGGATGGATTTCGACGAGTCAGCTTTTATAGTTGTACTACTGTCCGCATGTTTACCTGTATCCAAGGAACCTTCCATTTTTCCTTTCCCAATACTACCAAAATCTGGCGGGAGATAGTCTTTCGTGCTTTTCAGTAGGTCATGCGGAGATTTCATCAGGACATTTTGATCTAGGCCAACTTTAGACGATATAGAACTACTGCTTGAAAGAGGTTTTAAAAGAGACTCTTGCATTTTGAGCAAAGAAGGTGACAAAAACATGTTATTAGCGGCTAATGTCGATTTCGACATTGGATCAGGAATACCTAATATACCTGCGCTGGAATATTTGCTCGCTGAAAACAAAGCATTGGCAATATCGGCTGAACTCATCATGAGATTAGAAGCAATACTCGCTGGGATTGGTGCTGTAGAAGTTGTGTTGCTTGTTGAAGTACTAGTAGACGTTTTTTCATAAGATCCCATTGCTGTCAAATTCTGTAAAGATGCAGCATAAGATGGTGGGTCGGAGAGTTTGCTACTTGATAGACTTGCTGCTAAGTTAGACGACATTCCTGGTGTTATACCAGTTAACATGCTGTTAGCAACAGCTAAGCTTTCTAAGCTGCCAGCACCTAAAGGCAGAGGCATGTTTCCTGATCCCAACCCTAAAGCCATACTTGTCAACATGTCTAATCCTGTGGGGTAAGCAGATGATAATGAAGATGTATTTGATTTTGATGACTTTGATGATGTTGAAAGTACTGGTATATTCAACTGTGGAGCTTCAAATTTATGCGGAGATATTGATCCTATACCTGAAGATACGTTTATTGGAGGAACACCAGCTGGTCGGCTAACCATTTGCTGAAGAGTACTAACTGACGGGAAATTAGGTATAGATGTTGGATGGGTAGGCTTAGGTGGAGGAATTGGTTGAGGAACAGCTAAAAGAGCATCCAAGTCTATTTTCTCATCTTGTTCAGATGAACAGCCTAGCTCATCGCGTATGAAATGCCATAACAAGCCATCACTTTGTTCTCTTGGGAATTTAGGTGTCAAAGTACACTTCAACTTATCTAAAAATGTAATGTCAGGTTTATAATTCTCTTTAAAGTTTACAAATGTATCATCTGCATAATTAAAGTAATATTTAATAGTTCTCTTAATTTGTTCCATTGCATGTGTTGATAAATGGCTGTCATGTATCATATTATATTGAAGTAATAATGGCCGAGGATATTCAGTCGGCCTTTGTTCTGGTGGTGGCATTACCCAAAAAAATGTTAACGATGATTCCAAAACAGGACTTTCCGGATTATAAGGAGCTGTAAAGATACAAAGTATGGATTACAATGTGTAAAAAGAACATATTACATAAAACCATTTAAAAGCTACTTACAGCATATTACACCAATGCAAGGTAGATAAGATATTTCAGATGGACCTCTCATTTTTATTTGATATTCAAGTTGATTGTCACAATCTCTGAGACTTGGCATAGCAGGATTTGTTGGATGTGAATGGTACCAACCAAGTAGTGTTAAACCAAGTTTTTCCATTTCCATCTGAATCTCTATTTCAACCAATACCTTTGGTCTGGGATCACTTTTACTTTTTAAACAGGGAAATGTGTGAGTAATCATGACCGCTGTAATAAGTAATGAATTGAAACAATTAAATAATATATAATAAAGTACATTTTATACAGCACTGTTGAAAGTTACATACTGTGACTGTTCAAATCCCATGATCCTGCTAAATAACCATGAACTTCTTCTTTTTTCAAATGACAGTGAAGATCAAGAACGAGGGAGGCATTAGAACTGACAGAGACTAGGAAAGGTTGTACTTTGCCAGCCGAAGAAAAAGATACTGCCTCTATCAGCATATTTGCATCACTGAAATTAAAGATATTTATAAATACTGATTTATACAGAAGTAAAGTAAAATAACATTTAAAATATTACTGTTGCATCATTCTGTTTGGAATGGTATTGTGTTTCATAACAATTCTTTGTGGTGGAGGCTCTGGAGCACTTTCAACCTCCATTTCATTCTCCTCTGTAAACAAAAATACATTATTGAATAATTTTATAGTAATAAAGGAGCACAAATAAAAAACATGTATGCTAAATTTACAAAAAATTATATAACATTTTCAATGTAAATTATTTTCTTATTCAAAACAAAAGCGAACATGAAATGAATATGTCGGCACCTGCGCCCTTGCACGTGCAGCAGCGCCTCCGTGGCTAGTCGGAATTATTGTAAACAACACGTGCACCGCACACCTGCGCATTGCACGTGCAACGTCGTTGTCGTACTATATTCAGCTACGGTAAATAGAAACCATCCACCATCTTCTTCTACGCCGTGGCTTATTAATTTTATTTTTATGGTAAATGTGAAAAAGTTATGATAACTAATAACAAAGGCAAAACGCAGCAACAGTTTTATTTAAGTCCATCTCAGCGGGCATACGGAGTTCAAATGACACAACGAGTGTGTACATGGTGTGTTCTCGTGGCGAGCCTCAACACGACGAGAGATAAACGAGGCCACGAGACGAGCATGTACAGCTGGCATAACAGCTTACTCACATTACATGGTATCATAGAATTGAGGTTATATCGGGAGCCCAATAGTTTGTGCAGTGTGGAGTTAACTGTGGGTGTCGTGAGCAAAAGATTCCGACCAGGTCATTCAACGAGTGCTGGTACTCGTAGAATGAAAGTATTATGGTTCCGCCATTGCAGTTGTTCTTCCAGTGTAGAAAAGGAAGGAAATATTATTGTATTATTGCGTCCCTCACATTGCACTACTGTGTGATTGTGACTGGGAAGTGTTGCGGTATGGTCAGGCTATATTGTTCTAACCTTAATCGAGAAAAAAATATAGAAGAAAAAGAAAAGAAAAAAGAAAATAAAAAAGAATGAAAAAAGAGAAAAAAAGTGGTTCTTACAATCATTGCAGGGGTTATACCGGTCTAATGATATGGCTACAGGGAATAGTGATTCTGGACTAGCATAAACAGTGTTAAAAGAAAAGAGAAATCATTGCAGGGCTTATGCCGGTCCAATGATATGGTCATATGGCTACAGGGAATAGTGATTCCGGACTAGCAGAAACAATAAGAGAGTTTTGAAGGGTATGTTGCCGGACCAAAACAGATTACTGTTGCAGGGTTCAAAGGAACCGGTTCAACACTAATTGCCTGAAAGATCGATGTAGACCGGACCAGAGCTGATTGTTAGCACCTGAAGGTTCAATATAGACCATACCAGAACGTATCGTTAAATGTGTAAAAGTTTATGACTTTTGACAGGATAATCGAACGATGTTTTTCTGTCTACAGATAACTAAGATTGTAATGCGGCGCGTGCGAGGACGCACGCATGTCAGTATGGCCGTATCGGCACCTGCGCTGTTGCACGTGCAGCTGCGCCTCCGTGCCTAGTCGGAATTATTGTAAAAAACACGTCCATCGCACACCTGAGATTGCAACACATGCAGTGTCGTTCATGTAGCTACTTGTTTAGTTTGTATAAAAGGGACGGAGCGGCCGCCGTTAAGGCAGTCATGGCGAGTCGACTCTTTGGAGAATTAATTCGTGAAAACGAATTAAATTATTCTCAGCTATTAAATTAGTCTTAGGACAATTTATAGTTGATTAGTTCACAGATCACCTGTGTATTTTATAGTTGTGTAAAAGTAATAAATTGTAAATTAATTCTACTTAAAAGATATGTGCCACTGGGTTTCTTGCTGGTTCTTCCCAGGACGTGGGTTTTCTTGGAACCAGTCGAAGAAGTTACTATATTGAATAGAAATGATTCTAATCTATTCTGAAAGCCTTTTATGTAATAACCCTACATTACACATTATTAGTAACTCTACCTTCCTACATCAAAAGTGCAATTAAAGCTTTACACAATAACACCACATTTTAATAATATCTTTCTACAAATAGTAATAAGTATTTACAAAATGGTACACAAATTCAATAAATAGGCAAAACACGGTGTTACATCAATTTTTGACTGAAATTAAGTGTGTTTCTGGATTGCATATATGTACTTTTAACGATGGTAGGCAAAATTAGTAGGCAAATTGAATGTTCAAACTTTTTGAGTTTTTAAACATAATGTTTCATTATTATAGACACAATTTTTTTTATTTAAATATTTTATTTATTAAAATAATTACAAAAGCATATTTTAATGAAAGGATAACTAAATAACGTCTTTAAATTCTAATGGACCCTTAGACTACTACAAGTTTGAAATTATTGTGTTATACGAAGTTAGTAGAGTAGCAGATTCGATCCCACGACTTTTTGTCTTTGCAGTCCATACTTTTAACATTAACTGGAAAGTTTATACATATAAATAGAAAAAATGTAAGCAAAATGAATTGTATACCATCAGAACGCATGTTTTCTCTCTGCAACTGCTTCCTACGAAGATATGTAGCTTTTATGGTGTCCAATTTCTTGCCTCTATATTTAACTGACGCCCAACCACAGCCTGATCTTTTATCTGGATTAATAATTCGTTTACAATGTATTGCCCAAGCAGAAGGTGAGCAAAATATTGTTTCAGTTTCATGCGATTTTATTTTGCCATCAGGTTGTAAGTCCCCCACAAACTTTTGTCCCTGAAAAATTGCAGCAAATATTATATATCTGTAGTGCCTACATTACTTCGTAGCCAGCACTCACTTTATCAAATATTCGATTTTTCGGAAAATATCCTGCAGGATATAGAAATGTTGAGGCCTAGACTGTCTAATAGATACAGTTGATACAGCAATAGTACATATGTCTTCGAATCTGGATACAGATTAGCAAATTAATTAATGATATATTTGAACAATTTATATGTGGTACAGCCATGCTGCAGACCGGAGACCCTTTTTACTGGAAACGAGGCATTCCATCTTAGTCCTCACGGGTGGCAACGCATCTGCATTTTAATTCGTAACTGAAGATCTACATCTAGATGACTATGGGCCACAGCAACCACTTACCATCAGGTGGACTGTGTGCTCGTTTTTCACCCTATCATATATAAAAAAAAACAATAAATATTACAGGTTATAAGAAATTTTCTACAATTCATTGAATTCATTGATTTTCACTATTGTTTCAACATCATCATCGTTACAACCCTTCACAAGTCCACTGCTGAACGTAGGCCTCCCCGAAAGAATGCCACAAATCATCGGCTTCCTGCATGTCTTACCAGGTCGTCACTCCATCTAATGGGGGGAAGTACACTATTTAAAAAAAAAACAATAATATCCTAGTATTTAATGCTTAGAGATAGTCTATAGCATATTAAATCTACTACTTTTATGACATATCTGAGAAATGTTTACGCGTGAAACTCTTAAAGCTAGCCAATAGATTATGCATTACTTGAACTTGAAGTTAAAGTAAACTGCAGGCTAAATACATTCCACATCTAGGCACAGGCCTCCTCTCATATTTGAGAGAATTTTAGGCAAAAGTAATGTTCACCCGGCTGCCCCAATGTAGGCTGACTACACATGTTTCAATTTTTTTTTCCTGACATGCAGGTTTCCTCATGATGTTTCCCTTCCCCGCCAAGAAATTGATAAATCAGCACACACAACTATAATTAACAATTTCATCAGTGTCAGCAAATATTAAACCCAGTGTGCTCAGATACTATGACATTTACTGTGAGAGCTCAGCCCCAGAGCTCACTACTAATTTTAATAAAAACTGAAATTCAACATCGTCTTAGTCTTTAGGAGAGTTATGATTGATGACGGTCCCATAGTGCAGTGGTTTAGGCTTAATGCAAAACCACTGCGCTACGGGTTCGAATCCCGGACGAATCATGCATTTGTAAATAATTGTTCCATGTCACAAATTATGGATGTGAACTGCTTCTACGATACAAGAGAATGTCATAGTGTAGGCGTAACGCTTATTTAAAAAAAATTACCTAGATAAGTAAAAAACAGTAACTTTTAGTAATCAGTACCACTTTAGTTTATATGTTACTAGCCACGCCAAAACTGAAGCGTCGCAGTGTTCAATTAGCCACTCCGGCCCTGGACTAACAAATATGACTACGTAAGTTTAAAAAGGTCATCAATAGACATTCCAGAAATTATTTTACAGACCTTAACCTTAACCTTATTAACCAGAGCGAGAGAGAATGTAGTGAAATGTAATTAAAACATTAAAATGTGTACGTGTTCTGCCGCTGGGATGGCTACATTCGGAACATATTTTTCGGTGGTTTTGTGGGCACACAACATATCTATAAAAATATCATTAACTTTAGTTACATTCTACGTACGATTCTCGCCTTCCTGCTAAAATCAAATAAAAGCGCTTTTATTTTTGTTTCAGGTGAAAGTAAAGCACTAACGTCATATACAATCCTGAAGGCCTAAAGCAATACAATATAATGTAAGCCGGCCACTTTCTAAGGTCATTCATCTGACCACCTTTTCACAAGGATGTCAACTTTAAATAATTATATGCTCTGATAACACTAAAAAGAGGCAAATAGCAATCAATATAATCATAAACATACCAAATATTCTATTGTCATTGCAGCTATACCAGGCACTAACATTTTCTCTTCTAAGAGCATTTGTAAGGTAACACCTCTTCCGGGCATGGATTTATTACCAGGCTGAGCTTCAGATTCCTTAAATAAATACATAAAATATGACTATGAAAGATATACAGAAACATAACCACAATAGACGAAAGATGAAAAAAATAGAAACAGGAATATTAATACAAAATGTAATAAAAACATATTAAAAATATTAAGATATCATTTAATAAAAAAGCTGAAAATGCATTTGCATATAATTTTTTTTAACAGTACTATAGATATTTTCATAAAAACGTAACTATTTCAATTTTGTGGACAAATTGTCTTTAATTACACCTTTTACAATCCACTACCAAAGCCAATATCTTGAACCCTCATTATTGATAGGGTTCAAACTATTTGACAAGTGTAAGTACCATTTCCCAAAAATTGTCATTAAATATTGGGTTGACAAATGCATGGAAACTCACATTAATTCAATAGATTAACCAACCAATGTAGTGTACCTACCTTCACTGGTTTCAAAATAAAAATTGAATAGTTCAAATTGTACAGCGGCCATTCACTAAATGGTAATAACAAATTGTAATAGGGGTGACAATAATTTGAAATCCTTAATTTTATCTCGGAATTCTTATTTTGAACTCAATGTTCTAGATAGGTTCAATTTTTACAATTTGTAAGTATGTAAACATAACTTTTCTTTGATTTTTGTTCAAAATCATTAATAAAATATTTAAGGATAGTAACTGGAATATATAATTTATGCTAAGTTACAAGCTTGCGAAGTCTTAGCAAGCTTCCACAAGCCAAAAGGCTATAATGCTAGGCTCAAATTTGTGAGTCATTTACACACTCGTGAATGCATCAGTGTGCTCCGAACTGAAAAGACATATAGGTATAATTGATAGAATTTACTCAAAAATTCCTATCTTGCAAGCCAAGTACGATAGGATCCCAAAACAATTTGTATTCGATAAGAAGTATAAGATATAATTAAATGAAACTGACCAGCCGGAGGGATTAAACCCAAAGGAACTTAGAGTTTTCACAGATGATTCCAAGACAAATGAAGGTGTAGGATCTTAATATCTACATATGCACACCGCTGGGTACACATAACATAGTCTTCCAGGCTGAATGTATGGGTACCTATCATCCAAGCGGCCATAGCAGTAGATGCTAGGAAGGTAAGACTTCTTCATCAGAATACTGACTGACAGTATGGCGGTACTACAAGCTCTGAGTTGTAATGTGGCGAACTCGGGTCTAATATATTAAAGTCATCAACAATTCAATGAGGTATGTAAGCACAACAATGTGACTGCAATGGATTAAAGGACACAGTGGATCTAGAGGCAAAGATGCAGCAGATGAACTGGCCAGAATGGGATCGGCTCTGGTCACTATAGGACAGGAACCAATAATACCAATCCCTTTGACTATGTTTGTTCACTGGTATGTAGAAACTTCAATAATTTACATGCTCAACTTTGGAAAAATTTAGTAGACTGTAGACAAGCTAGGGCCCTGCCTGAAATAAACAGTCTCCTAAGCAAGGTTCTAATGAGACTGAACAAGCCACAAATCAGGATAGTAACAAGTCCTATCACAGGACATGGCTCTTTTAATAAACATTTGTTTAACATAGGTGTTACAGATACCCCCCTATGCAGGCCGTGCATGGGGGAGGAAGAAACGGCGGCTCACGTGTTGCTGACATGTCCGGAGGTTCATACAGGGCTAAACATCTCGGCACGCAGGGATCGCTCCCTGAAGTTGCTTGCAACATCAAAGGACTGTTGAACTTCTTCGGGGAGATTTCATGGCTCGAACAATGACATTATTCCTGCCCACACGCAAAATACACACTCAGACGTGGAGTTGAGGGAAACAGCCCATCGCAAACTAAACTGTAGTCAACCAAATCTAAGAAATACATTTTAACAGCTGTCAAACTAAAAATTCGAACATAATTTACTCGATTTAAAAAAAATTGATATAGAATATTTAGAGTTGTTAATCATTTACAGTTTGGTTTAAATAATACCAGAATAAATTAGAAACAGATAATTTAAAACACAAGATTTATGTTTCTTCGTATTTGTTGTTACCGCTCATTTTTAGGGGTGAAGTTATAAACATTTAAGATTGAAACTAGATTAAAAATAACTTTATTCAATCACTTTCAGTACACCTAGTTGAGCTGTCGTTGTTTAGATTAATTATTATTTGATATTCAATTATGCAGTCAAAATTAATGTCTCTTTGAAAGTCATCCATAATCAATTTTTTTGTTTTTTTTTTACCACTTTTGCGCAATCATCCTTTGTGACATGGGCTCATGCTTCAACGAATATAGAAGAAACAGTGCAAAAAGTTAAAGCAGAGTCACAAAATAAGAAGACAAACACAAAATCACAAAATTACACACAGTAAGCTCTCGAAATGGTGGGAGATTGAAATTACGTAGTAGTTTTTTCAGCGCGGCCTTGTATAT
>DWHP01006933.1:0-11190 GCA_018247895.1 Parnassius honrathi | reverse complement strand
GGTCACTCTGGTTCTACTGCGGATATCCTTATTTCTAAGTCTATCACGCAGAGAAATCCCGAGCATAGCCCTCTCCACAGCTATAAACTAATATAACTAAAAATAAATTTAAACATATTGATATCATCGTTGCACTCAATTGTGTTGAGCGCTTAGCGTCACGCACCATAATTATAAGAGTTTTCAATGGTTCGCTAACCATTTTTGTAGGATATAGATTGCCAAACATGGTACAGAATGTAGTACTGTATCCTGTTCAAAACGCAATGCATTTATGCCAAAGATATTTAGAGATATATACTTGACATAGTAACAAGGGGAAAAACACATTTCGTTACCACTTTTTTAACTTAAAAAAACCTTACTACGCATACGCTAGGATTTTATCCTATATAGTAGAGGCAGCTTAAATACATCAATTTCATTAGGACCAATACCTAGTACAATTATTTTGTAAGTTGTACAAATACTCGTTCCGTGCGGGATTAAGTCACCGCGTCATAGAGCCGTTAATGTAACTAAGGCGAAGTAGGTAGAACCTTATATATATTTTTATTATTATTCGTTACTGTTATATTCCGTACGTTCTTTTATAGTAGGTATTTTATACTCATACAATTTTAATGATTTTTAATTTAGCTGAACTTTTCTTATTTTTCTAGTGATTTACATAGATGCGTAGATCGGACCAAAACTTAATATTAAAAAACTGAAGTTAGTTTCTTACAATTTTACTATACTTATCTTAAATATTAGACAATATAGCGCAGAACAAGTTGTTTAATTTCGCCAAATAAAAAACTTAAACTCCGTAATTTATTTGTTTCATTTCAAAACAGAAAAAGATTCCAACACAATGAACACGAAATGTTTCAATATAAGTTCACGATAAATAATATCGGATATTGGAAAGGAAAATGGGAATTCTTTTAAAGAATCGGTATAGTCTATTGAAGTCTGAAAACCAATCAAAGGAAAGAACCCGTGCGCCGAATTTTGATAATATTTTTAGCATTTTAAAATAGATGTTATTAACAATAGCATGCTATTTAAACTTAAATAACGTAAACAATTTAAATATAAGTATTTTTAACAACATTTTCACAATATTCTTCTTTATGATCAGCCAGTAGGGTTAGTTAGCCAGGGTTGCCAATTTTTAATATCAAATTCACTGTACCCAGCAACGCGTTGCCGTGCTTTTTGCCAAATACTCAAACGCTACTCAATGTTAAGATGTCGTTAAGCCTCTTGTCGTCACATTCACTTTAACTCGAAGCGATAAAGACAGCACGAGATTTAACGGCTTTTTAAAATTGAGTAGTGTTTGAGTATTTCGGCAAAAGAGGATATAAAACGCGCGTATTCAAATGCAACTTTGTGTCAAATTTCAAAGCAACGGTGTTGTTTTTACGATTTAAGATTTTGAAGACACGAACATAAACTTTTATGTTTATCAGGTCTTAGTTATTGTTAAGTAATGTATAGTATTAGCATTATTTAAACAAAACCAAGGCTCATTTGTTTTTGACGTACGCAGACAAAGATGAGGAAGACAATAAGGTTTTTTATATCACTAAATATTGGTTTCACCGCATTCAGTCTTCGTTAAAACTTTTCTTGGAGGTGAAATACGAATTCATTAATTTTAAGCAATTTTGATAAATAAATAACATTCCATAACAAAACAAGGTTTAGCAATGAATGAACTATTTTCGAAACGCTTTTAAAATTAACTTGGTTTATAATTCCTATATACACCGAATTGTGACAAATCGATTCAGTAGGTACTATAATTAAACCAAAATTAAATAAAACAATAACGCTATCCTAAATAGATTTTAACTAATATTAAGACTCGAAACGTATAATTTGATCATTATCATAGAAGGTTATTTTGTCGTCAATAAATATTTTATTATATAATTATTATTGCCTAAAAGGTGAAAGCAATGATGTACTTAACAACAATTTGCCACGATGTTATCAGCGATGATATACGAGTGAAGTGTGGGAATATAAGGTGAGTGGATCTGCTCTATTTTGTAACTCGACCTATTTTCTAGGAAACTGTTCAATATTTTTTAAATTAAAAATACTCGGATGTTACATATACATACTGGTTTATTTTGTTTATTGTAATACATGTATAAAAAAATTACGAAGTGCATGTTGAATACATGTAATATAATGTTAGAATTCCTCTGTGTAGACTAACCCTATTATATTTTTAAGTTATGATATTGTACAGTAAAAGCATCGGGGACGCTCGCATACTTCTTCCCTCCACCTGACCTATCATGAAGATTGGACGAAAAATATACTACACACCGCGGTCATATATACGAAAAGTTGTCTGTGATTACACCTGTGATCTCTGCTTGCATGGTCACTGTGCAGGTTGTTAACTTAGTACAACCGTTTTGCCTCCTACTATACTTTTGCATTTCCTAAATTTAATTTCCTTGAAATTCACACCTATAACAGATATTATTTAGTTTACATAAAACCGGCTGGACTTGCTTCCTACCTTTCTGGTAGTAATTTGGTCCCACTCGAAGGCCATCGAATCCAACTGTTGCTGTCCCTCATCGCCATCTATGCAGAAACCTGATAGAACACTGGGTCACTCCATGACTGAGAAAGCTAATTTATTTGTATCTTTGATTGCGAGCAATTCTCATCTAGATGATGACTCTAAACAACCGCCAACACTGCCTGGTGTGATTCTTCGATACTGAAAGTCACTATCCATACGAAAGAGGTACGTAGAGCTTTGCAAAATCTAGATGTAAACAAGGCCAATGGACCTGACGGTACTCCTGCAAGAGTACTTAAGCACTGTGCGCCTGAGTTGTCTCGTGTTCTGACGCGAAACCCGCGCTTTCTTTTAAAACTTGGGTAGTGCCCGAATCCTGGAAGATTGTCGCGCCACTCCCTGTAATAATCGACTAATCACCATCACCTCCATATTCTGTAAAGTTATGGAAACGGTACTGAATAGAAAGCAATAGGCAACAAATTTCTGTAACCAGCTGACATACCTTGAAACAAGTGACCTCCTCAGTGACTACTAATATGGCTTTCGCCGGGGACGGTCCACTGGGGATCTTCTTGTGTATGTCACGCACTTTTAGCCACCGAGAAAAACGGTGAAGTTCTAGCAGTTTCACTCGTTATCTCGAAGGCTTTTGACGGGGTTTGGCACGCAAGTCTGCTGAGTAAGCTTCCTGTCTACGGCATCTGCGTTGAATTTTGCAACTGGATTTCTGAGTGAACGGTCGATCAGGTTAGTCACAGATGGCTATTCTTCTGACCATATTTGACACTTCTTGATGCATGTTAATGCCGGAGTTCCTCAGTGGTCTGTTCTTTTTGCGACTCTTTTACTGCTGCACATCAATGACCTACTTCTACCAGGTATTGTTGGGTACGCAGATGACAGCACACACAGAGAGATTCATGTCCGGTGCAAAAGACGGAGGGGCAGTAATAGGTTCATATAGGGAGGCCATGGTGTAGCGGATAAATGCGACCTTATGTTTAGTCTCCAAATGGGGTCACGACAGTTTGGTCACTTTCAACGCCATCAAAAAGCAGGCATGTCAGTTCTCCGCAATACGGAGTCCATTTGACCTGACTCCTACTTTCCGTGGTACATCTGTAGAGGTTACTGATCATCTTGAGCTTCTCGGCATACAGTTGAGTGCTAACCTAAATTTGGGTGCTAACATTGAGTCGAAAGCACAAACTGCGGCCAAAAAACTAGGTATTCCAAACAGGGGGAAACGATACTTCACGGTTGGTCAACTTCTAACTTTAAACAAAGCTCAAGTCCGAACAGGTATGGAGTATTGTAGTCACCTTTATGATGACTCAGTAAAATATCAACTTGCCGCACTCGTCTCGGTGGAATGCAGAGCCAAGAGGCTTATCGGCGACAAAAAGTTGGTGAAAACTAAACTTCACAACCAACCTCACAGCCGCTAATTTGCTTGCGTGTCGGTGTTCTACAGATTATACTTCGGAGAATGTGCCTACGAGTTTCAGAATCTCATACTGCCATCTCTATTCACCTATCGGAGTACCAGTCTTATTGCAGGCTACCTACCATCCACACTTGGTTGACATTCCAAAGCTAGCAAACAAATGAGCTCCCTAGCTAGCATCGTCCCTAACGGTCAGGGACACCTTTTTTTCTGCCTGCGCCAAGAATCTTTTTTTTTTATAGGATAGGGAGACTAACGAGCACACAGTCCACCTGATGGTAAGTAGTTGCTGTGGCCCATAGACATCTACATCTATCCGCGATTGCGAATCAAAATGCAGATGTGATCTTTTGTTCGTGTACAGCCGCCAAGAGCGATATTCAGGTGAAATCGAATCTTTTTGTGAAACGATTATTCACGTTTATGGCACATTCCCCTAGGAGGGTAGATAGCCAATAAAGGTGAAAAAAGAAGAATATCTAATCTTCTTTTTCCCCTTTATTGGCAAAGTAAGGAAAGATCGCAACTCCAAATTTTCTACAGAGTCGAATCCACGACCATCGAATTTCTAGTCCGAGCTCTTACCGTTATGCCAACTCGTGCTCGGCATGTGCACTAACGTAAATGGGTTACACGTTGCGAAACATTTTTA
This sequence comes from Parnassius honrathi, assembly GCA_018247895.1. NCBI lineage: Eukaryota > Metazoa > Arthropoda > Insecta > Lepidoptera > Papilionidae > Parnassius > Parnassius honrathi. Next base: position 6,549 of record DWHP01006933.1, on the reverse strand, counting down.
TTTTCTATACGCTTGACCATTTGGGATTTCCACTTCGGGTACTTTTGTTTCTAGTCAAGCCCTGCTTATCCTATAAATTTGAGCGAAATCGGTAGTGACGAATAAGGAATTCCCCCGTGATATAAATCATCTTTTATAATGCACACAGCCAAGGAGTGGAATGCCATGCCGGCGTCTGTTTTTACGAGTAACTATAAACTGGACCTCTTCAAGGTGCGTGTTAGCAGGCTCTTCCTAGGTAAACTGGACAAAACGATGGATCTCCTGGACAAAACGGTGGAGTGATCGTAGATGGAGGTTAAGAGTGAGTCCATTTTTAATTTTAAAAAAAACATATGATTACTGAACCGTGCAGCGGCGGTGTAAGAATATCCAGCACTCCACATCGTCCCGCGGATGTCGTAAGAGGCGACAGAGGGAGACAAATCACGAAATGGGCAGCAGCATCTTTCTAATAACGGCTAAAATAAATAAACTGCGGTTGCCAACCCGCTTGCCCCTAAAATATCCCCTCTATGAGACAGTCTATGGGGTGGGTCTATGTCCAGCAGTGGCCATTAATAGGCTGTAAAAGTAAAGGTAAGGGTATGTAATCTCTACCTTAACGAATTAAAATAATCACAAAATTACCAGAATTTTTAACAAATAAAATGTTGCATAACAATTTTTACACAATTATAGGAAATCTATAATCTCTCTCTCATATATGTATACACAGCTCGTATTGAAGAAGCGATTGAGTGGAACCAGGGCTCCAAATTCTTTGCCGGAGATCTGTCTGCTCGAAAGGGCCAACTGTCAAAGCTGAAGACTGAGTGTGGCAGCATCGTTTCCGGGACACCTGTGATTTTGAGTGAGATTAAGAGGTTCTATGGGCAGCTTTACACATCATCAGTGATATATATATATGGGCGACCCGGCCCGGCTTCATCAAAATTGATCGAGTCAGTTTTAAATTTTAGCGAGAGTAACGGACAGCAATTGATAGGGATTTCGACGTATTCAATTTAATAACGATTGTGTTATCGCAATTTCTATTAACTTATAATCTTAAAGCGATGTATTACGTGTCTATTACCGTAAAGTGGGACAAGGTGGCAAGAAACTCTAAGACCTTTTTACAATGTCGGTTATTCTACTGAGTTCATTGGCATAGTAGTAACTAGACCATTTAAAGTACTTAACATTTGTGAAGGAAATTGTCGTAACGTGATGTCCTTAAGTTTAAAACAAAGATCCCTTTTGAATTATGCTTTTAATTTCTAAAACTTTTCCTGAGGTTTATTTTTAGTGGTCTGTGCTAAATTCAGCATAACGCATTACATCTGTTTGTATCTAAATATATAAAATTAAAATCATTAAGGTCTCTAGTATTCATGTATCATTATCGTTAAGTGACAGTGCATAATAATAGTGCATATTTTTCTTCAAATTTCTATTTTAATAAAGATCTTCAGAATTTCCGAATATCTTTATTTTTATTATCAAGTCAATAAAAAGCCCATTTAACCACGTGCCAAGTCAATGTTATATTATTATAATTATTCAGTCACGTTTTCTTCGTGATCATCGACCATTATTGCATGGAGAGACGATATTTAACCTAGATCAATCGATTGTTTTTTGCGGCTTGTACATATACCTACACGCACCAAACAAAGGTTCAGTAAGAAATGATGTGGAAAAAGAAAAACAATTACATCTCATGGGAAGTCTGCGAACGAGCACTGAAGTGAGCGGTAGATTAATTGGATCATAAGTCGTAACCCGGTCTGAAATGAGAGGAGGCTTGTGTCCAGCTGTGTGACATATAAATATGTTTTTTTTTTGTTAAAAGTTAAAGTTATAGCCTATGTACATCCCACTCCTGGGCATAGGCCTCTTTTCATATATGAGAGGGTTTTAGAGTAAGGAAGTGTCCGCCGCGCTGCCCCCAATGCGTTTTGGCTAACTTCACATGTCTTCGAAATATTTTTTTCTTACTTTTTAGACGTGCAGGTTTCCTCACGACGTTTTCCTTCACCGCTGAACACATGGTAAATCAGCAATTAAAATTGAAATTAACAATTGCATTAGTGGCGGCGGTGATCGAACCCGGGTTTTGCTCGCTTACAGTGAAATTTACAGCGAATGCTAACCATCTAAACTACCACAGCTCTATTTAAAACTTAGCAAACGAAACTATTAATCTGCAACGCCCTAATAGCATCATTTTATGTAATCTCTTACTACCTTGCTTTTTTATACGAAATAGGATATTTTTAACCGAAAACAACTTATGTTCGTGTTCTGTGATTTTGAATATTCTTGAACTTGTGGGAACGTCTGGGATTAAGCATGTTGTGGCCGTTTGAGAATATCCATTACCCAGGCAGAGGGAAACAAACCTGGAGATGGGCAGCAGCGTCTTCCAAAGGTAATAAACCGCCTGCCAAAGGTAGTAACTGTAGCAAATACGCCTCTATGACGCAGTCTATGGGGGAGGCCTTTTTTCTCCAGTGAACTTTTATAGTTAGTAATAGATGGATGAATAAAGCAAGTCAATATATATCACAAAGCATATACAATTAAAATGTTTTTAAAAATATAAAACATAACTGGCAGATTTATATATTTGTATTGCAGTATTCACTTGTTTCGCTTTTTTACTTGGCTCACCAGAGACGATCGACCTCATAGAATTTCTATATTTAAAAAGTAGGCCTTCGAAAACCGTTATCTTTGAAATAAGAAAAAAAAAACGAAGAATGTGTTGAGCAAACATACTTATTTCTTTTTCAATTATTACTGTTTTATACTTCTATTGAAGAGTTTTTACAATTAATCGTTGTATCGACGAACTTATTCTCTGAACGATTTACTATTATTTATGATATGTCGTTTAGTTAAAGTCAGAAAAAAAATTAATCGTCTCATTTTTCCAGTGAGTATCGTAGGGGGCGACAATAGGAAACGACACAAAAAAAAGCTATGGCTTTCGAAATTAGTTCGGCGGTTCCTTTACACCAGATGCAGCAGTAGCAGTGGCTGTCTTTGGTGCAAGACGTCTAGTACAGTGATCTCCTACTCGAGGCCCACATCCAGATGTGGACTTTTATAAGCTGAAGAAATCTATGTTAAGAGGAGTACTACAAAAAAACGCTAAATTACAAGGTATCCTCCGGATGCATTAAGCCAAAACTCTCAGATACATTATTTGGGAACTCTAATTTGTAGATTCTATTGAATATCGACCATCAAAAAAATTTTTTATCTCTCAAATATCCTATACTTTAATAATCATAGAATACAATTCTCTTTATGCCTTTCACGTAAGGAAAAAAAATCGACATGATTCAATCAACGACCGAAAAAGCTTCGATACAAACCCCAATATCTATAAGTACTACATCTTTTTGACGATAAAATCTATATCAAAATAATCATTAATATTTGCTTAAACTATACCATCATTTTCACTTTTTAAATTGTTACTATTATTTTTAGTTAATTAATAAAATACCATATATTTCACTGCGTCGGCTATCTGTGATCATTATGGCGCGAGCGCTTGTCGAGGTGGGACCTGCGTCGGTTGATTTCACGCGCTGCGTCGTTTCGACACTATCGTACTGTGCGGCGATTGCCGTATGGGCGCCGCTATTTTGTTCGTGCTGGAGTATCGTCAACTACGACCGCAGTTTTTAATTGCTCGAAGTATTTACTTTCGTGTACAGTATATTCCAATTAGTATAAAGTTTTTTATATAAAAAAATATGGTAAATGAATTTAAGTACTGATTAAAAAAAAATATTAGTTACATTTGGTTGTTTTGTTTATTAAAACAGGTTGCAACCGTACCATTTATTTATTTATACCACTATGCTATCGTTAGTAGATATAATCGATCATTAACCAATATCTGTTAACAATCGATTACTGTGAAATAATCAAAATATTTATGTGTACTTATTTCAACACTAAGGTTCATAAATAATGAAAAATATATCATAGTGGATTATAATAAATTAATTAGATAACATAAAAATGACACACCTAAAATTTTGCATCCATTGATTTCCATCCAAAGAAAACTTGTATTATGGAAGATCAAGATCGTTTAGTCGCTATACTCATAATATCTTAGTGCGAGCGAGTGAATAAATATGACGGAAAGTATCGCTCATGTAGGTCGCCACCCGCTCGATGCGTAAAATATCTCAATTTGCTTAACGCCGAAATGTAAAATGGCTCTTAACTGCAAGAAACTACAAGCAGGACCATTGCGGCGGATCTTCTAAAATTTTGAACCAGTTAGCGGACACAGGTATATGAGCGAGAATGAATGAAAAGGTCTATCTCACACCTTCGACGAGAAAGTTCGTTTGGGCTATCGCCGTTAGGGCTGCGTAGGCTGGTAGACCAACTGTCAAGAAGTGTTCGTGAGGATTTCCCCACACATAAAAATATTGTTATGATTTCATATCATTAGTACTATTCGCTTAGTTTCATTCCCGTGATCGCATTGTTAATAACATTTTCTGCGATTCGATAACGATAACGATTAGCGGGTATTACATCTAATTCGTAAAGTTAATTACGTGATAGAGACATGCTGGAGCGTAGTAAGGCTACAGTGTGTATGAGACGGTTCGACCGAAATCGTCAAATACCGTCGAGCGTAAAATACTAGCATAGAGAATGTCATAAAATGTGTTATACTAAGAACTCTTTTTTGTCTAGTGTTATATTCGATATCTAACGTAGAAAGCACTGTACGAGGTCAGACCTCATTTCTAAACCCGTAGGTACTCCCCACAATTTTTAAAACTTGTTACCGGTACTAATAAAATAAGACAGATTCCGCTACTATGGTTCTTGTTTTGGGTATTAAAATAAAAAATACGTGTATTTTTTTATTTATTAATTCTAGACTATAAAATATATAGTTCATATTTTAGAATAATGTATAAGTAAGAATGTACAGCGAAGTTCTAAGGTGGAGTTTGTTTAGAACCACCGAGTTAGTGCGCGAACTGTGGATTTATCGTCATTAAATGCAGTTAGTGGTTGGGGTTACGTTATTTCCGACTTTACGAATATAAACAATGCTTATGTCAAAATAAATTTTTGAATAAATTTATTATTTTTCAAGAATTTTAATATATATATCTTTGAGTTCACTTGTTTTTAACACATTTAAACTACACTAAAAATCACCCCATCTAGTTTCATATGTGTTGAAAGAATTGACTCAAAGATATTAAAATTAGTATGCTAAGATCCGTATCCGGTAGGAGCGTATAAAAGGTATCCTAGCAAAAGTGTGGCAGTTTCTCACGCAGTGGCAGCTTCTTACCTTTTATAAAGCGTAAGTCCAGTCCGTATATGGAGTACTGCTGTCATATATGGATTGATGCTGCAAAATGTTACCTAGCGGCGATAGATATGACCATCTCAAACGTGCTAGATTTAAATTACCGAGACTGCAAACAGAAAACGACCGCGACATCAGATATTACGATATACGACCGGTAAAATTGATGCAAGTAAACTGATCTCGTAAATCACAAGCCATAGAAATGATGTCTAGAGTTTGGAATACGAAATATATGTCTGTATAGCTAAAATGCATAATTTATTTTATTTTAAGCAAAAAAAAGTATAATTACCTAATTTTGGCTTACACACAGCAATTAATCTCATGAAGAAAAAGGGAACAGGCAATTTAAACGGCGTAAATGATTTTTTTTTCGTCGTAATAACATGAGACACGCACCCGTCGACGCAGTTTTTTAGTGAACTCATTTTCTAAATTTTGCGTACTTAAAGCAAAACAGTTTCTCCACGTCGATACAGATAGTGTATCACTAAACAGTAATTAATAACTTGTTTGTTGTCATCTTAGCAGGATGTTTTCTTTCATCACTGAGCACGTAGAGAGTGTTGCAGAAGTTTGTATAATATCTATAAAAAAATTCTCAAATAGCAATAAAACCCTACATTACTCTACTCACTCTATCAACTTAAATACAAAGAGCATGGTCACCCTATTCTTTACGCAGGTATTAAGTGCAATCTAGACGTGCGTTAAAATAGATGCGAGTAGTTCTAGGAGAATATAATTTAGTGGTGGTATGTAATGCGGAACGACAAATAATTGCCTCCGAGTTACGATTCCACGGTTGTTAAGACTTTTTCGTTGAACGACAAACTGCTAAGAAAGTCTTTGTGTCAAATGAGTTATTGGATGTTTAAAATTTCTGTATATTTTCACAGTATTTACACAGTTCTTATGGTAAGTGGATGCTTTAGCTTATAGACATCTAACTCTATTATTTATTCAGAATAAATATGTACAACGCATTGTCACCCCTGAGGGTTATTGATGGAAAGGTTATGTTAAAAGTAGAATTAAGCTGCTATTTCACGCTGTTAATCTGAGAGAGCATGGTCTTTTCCCGGTTGAGTCGACCCTTTCGTGCTAGAACCATAAGATAATTGATAGAATCAGGCGTTACTTTGCGGAAATCCATTATAACAAAAAATAAAAATGTAAATTTCTTTGCA
>DWHP01006932.1:0-11190 GCA_018247895.1 Parnassius honrathi | reverse complement strand
TTAAATAAATAAATGGTATTCGATTTTTAAAACCAAGGAGTTTTCAATTAAAAAGATTTTAATATGACAGGAACAGTAGAAATATTCCATTCCCGATACTTTTAGTGCAGCCTATGTACCACGTATATATGAGCATTGACGAGTTCTTCGAAATTATCATTTACTGACAGAGCTCGCGCACGAAACGCCTTAATCTCCACCCAATAGTATAACGTTCCAAATTTAGTAAGTTTTAAGTAAAATTACAATCTATATACGTCCTTTAACATGGTACGGGCCTCCCCTTATTTCTCAGAGGATTTTAGGGAAAGAAAGACTTCATACGTCTTTAACAAAAATTTGGGGTTTACTTTCTTTTCAGACGTGCGGGTTACCTCACGATGTTTTCTTCATCGCCAAGAAAGTGGTAAACCCAATATGTACTTAAAATGGCAATTAACAATTTCATTGGTGCGGAGATCGAATGCTCGCGAAGTCAGTTCGCTCGTCAGTTTTTTGTCTTGTTGAACTTGAACTATTTTACTGACTTGTGTTCTTGTGAATATTTAAATTCATGAACATAAACAGATACGTTTAGGTTGAGCTATTGCATATTGCTTAATTCTTTTGCGAACGATTTAATATGTTATTACACCAGCGCAATAACACTGACAGGCTGACGCATCGCGATTTCTCTAAAATTCGCGATTGACTTGAAATTTGGTACAGTTACTCATTTTACAATGCGGATGCTCACGAAGAACGAGAGTCCTATCGAAAAAAATCTTGATACTTTACATACATCAAAGTTCCGCAATAAAATACGTGCGCCCAGCGAAGCGAGTGGGTGTCAACTAGGACTAACACTAGGAACTAGGAGCTTAACAACTACACGGAAGACTATGTGATAATTTTATTCGCACTTGCAATATAATTTTTTTTTTCTTTTTTTTTTCTCATATTTGTATACCAACTATGGTCAAACATGTTGATTCAAAATTATAACTTTAAGACCAATAATAAACATCAAATGTATTATTATCTACACATGTTTTTGCAAATAAATAAATAAATAAATAAATAAAAAAAATTCCTTCGATCAGATTATGTAATCGAGAGCCAACTAGATTTATCAATTTTTTGCGTCTATATCGATTTTTATCAATTCATTCAGCTGCCAAAAATGGATAATTTACTGCAGTCCCAAATTCGTGATAGCTGTAAATTGGCGCTACCTGAAGGGCTTAAAGATTTGATGTGTGATATCTCCCGAGAGGTGAGTGTTTACGTTGTGGCGGCGTAAGAATATCCACGTACCTATTTCGTCTCGTGGGGTGTATGAGGCTCCGGGATATTTTCCTAGAGGTGACATAAGAATCTCTACCTATTTCATTCCACGAGTGTCGTATAAGGCTCAGTGATATTACCCCAGAGGTGAGTTATTACTGTGGTAATATAAAAAAATATCCACCAAACTATTTCGTCCCATCAGTGTAATATGAGGCTGACTGATACTTCCCTAGAGGTATGTTCTTACTGCGTGGTAGCGGTGTGAGAATATCCACCTACCATGGGTATCGTATAGTCTCCGTGATATTTTCCGAAGGGTGAATGTTTCTTCCTACAATACCATATTTTTTTAGAAATGCCTAAGCATACCTTCCTCGAGAGGGAAGAATGATTTATGCTGGACTCGCACCGAATAAGACACCATGGTGTTCCACCTTCGCCGCATATTGGCAGGGCCACTGGAATGCTTTCACTAGATGGCACGTCAATATATCAATTTCTATACATTTCAACCATATACAAAATGCCTATGTAGCATTGCGTACCTTCACATAAATATAACTATGTAATCTTAATCTATTGAGCAGTGAGGGATGGATTAACTTCAAAATAAATTAAGCAACTGCCTATGACCTCATTTCATTTAGGATATTTGTTAAAAAAGGAAAGGACTACGGCACTTTACATAATGTAATTTGTCTTTGCGCCAGTAGTTTCCAATATATCTTTTGTTCAATATATTATATTATACTATAATTTATATTATATTATATTATATAGGTTTCAATATATCAATATATCCATAAACGAGTTGGTCACACCAATTCCTCTTATTATTTCGTCCGCGTTATAATCGCCGGAGACACAACCGGGTTTGTGAAGGCCTGTGCTAATCAAGGGCATATTCGGTTTAGGCCGGAAACCGTTTTCCTGGACTATAGTGGCCATTTGCAGAAAGTGATTCACCTACTGTAAGTTTGGACAAATATTGCAATTTTTTAAGTAATACCCCCCCCCCATTTCTATTTACTATTACGTGCTATAACTCTTTATAAACCGTAGTGCCAAATTTTTGAATTTTCGAACACATATTTTTTTAGATACTAATTTTTCCTGTGAAGTGTACATTTCATCTATTACGTGATTAGTTTCCAATGCTAATACCTCCAAATTTTGGAATAAGTATTGCGCTGCTCGAAATTATCTACAAAAATCATTATTAACACGATATCTTCTGTTTTCTAAAATAAACCATTAAAATAAAGCAATCATTTTAGACCCTGAGAGCTCAACCGCAGAACCTGTACCAATTTATCACAGATTATCTGTCAGCGATGTTAGTAGCACGTGACAATTTGGCCACAGCGGCTAACCTATGTAAAGATATTTGCGATCATAGTTGCCAGCCAGAGTTGGATGATGAATTAAGAAACATTGGGATAACTGGCGAGGATGCTGTAGAAGCGAAGAAGGTTATAATAGAATATTTGGAAAAAGATAAAGGTACGTTCTGTGTAATCTACTTTGTTTCTAGTTCTGTACTCTGTGTCTCTGCCTCGTTGGTTTGGTGGTTGAAAACGCGACTGATGATCTTGAGGTCACGGGTTCGAATCGCGGGTCGGGTCAAAATCAGTTATGGATTTTTCTGACAAGAAGTTCTAAGTAGCTGCCCGGTGTCAGGAAGTTAGCGGTGTCTCACCACCGTGTCATAGAAAACACGTAAAGCCGTTGGTCCTGCGCCTGATCTCTCTGTGTTCTGTAAACCGACACACCCCGACCGATCTGGAGGACTTTGTTCTGTGAGAGCGTTGCTTTCCTTTTGTTGCAACTATACAATCAGCATGTCTCTTCTACGAAAAAATGAAAAGGAAACGAAATGAGTGTGACTACCGTTGTACTAAAACTGATATTTATTTTAGTTATAGTTTATAGTAATTTCTCGATGCTTGTCACTCATTGTAAAAATATCGACATCTTGATTTCAGTGAAAGAGGATAACCTGCTAATTAAGCTGATGAAGAAGACAAGTGTAGGTAAAGATAAGTTACCAGCAGTTCAAGTTGCAGTAACAAGAGCTTTTAAGCGACACTATGTAAACCAAGCCACATTCTTTGATGTTAGTTATACTGAATATTTTTTTAACTTATTTTAAGCTTTATTAATATAAGTCAACGAATGAGTAAACACCTGTTTACTCTTGCCTTGAAGATGCTGAGATTGTAATCGAACGGAAATGCAGGCATTGGTAAATTATTCCACTCGTCTGCTGTACGTACCCATTAGAAAAGACAAAGCAAACCGTTTAGTTTGTTTAGTTTCACACATTCGAACCAAAGAATTAAAGAAGTTAAAATATCGACACAAAAGTTATGAAAACCCTCCGAGGCATGTAATTATATTGAAATATGTACAAAGTACTGTATGAGGCGCTGAGAGTTTGTTGTTTTCAACACTTGCTAGGCCCTTTTCACACACACACGGTTTCCGTACTAACGGTACCGTACGGTTGAGTAATGTAATATTAAAGCATTTCACACGATACCGCACCCGCGCCGTGTTAGTGATGTGTCGCTCGGCGCGGACGCGGTTGAGCCACTGCCGAGTGTGCACTGGTGTGTTGAGTTATACGATGCCATTCACACATGGCACGGTCGTTGTTACGCGCTAATATGTAAGTAATCTACAAATTGGAAAACAAATAGATGTATTTTTTCGTTACAAAACTGTTCGTGTAACTCGTTCAAGGACTTTATTGACATTCGAAATAAATTAAAACCTTATTTTCGTGTTTTCGAAAATCCACGAATTTAGGCACGGTCGTGGTTACGCGCTACTATGTAAGTAATCTACAAATTGGAAAACAAATAGATATATTTTTTCGTTCAAGGACTTTATTGACATTCGAAATAAATTAAAAACTTATCTTTGTGTTTTCGAAAATCCTTCTTGCAACGTCGGGATGAATCCAATGTATTCTTTTCCTTCTTCATTGGACGAACCGCATATATTGTCGGTACGCAAACAGTAAAATTAAGATTTTCTATCGATTCATGAGCACGGTTGTATTCTGTGATAAGAGCGGCACAGGTATTGGCTACCGTGAACGTGTGAAAGATCCACGCCCGAATAAACGGTCGCCGTTAATACGTAAACTGTGTGTGTGTGAAAAGGGTTTTAGATCCCGCGTACTCAAAGTTACATAGTCTGTGATATAATAAGATACTGTGTGCCTCCTGCCACGCTCCCTGCAATGCCACGCAGATTTTATTAGCGGTGTCTGTTCCGGCACTTAGTAAGTACATATTAATTTAAAGTGTAAGAAACACTCTCTACGTTTACGCTTCATAACTTATCAAAATATGAGGAGAGTAAATATGCATAATTTGGTCTTTCTCTGTTCTCCGTGACGACCTAGAATGCAGAAAGTCGGTGGATGCGGGTGGTTCTGCACCGTGCTTGCTGGCATACCTTGGAAAAGGTCTATGTTCAGCAGTAGGCGTGGGAAGGGCTGTAATTACGATGATAACAAGGGGTGTGAAATTATTAACCAGATATGGAGTATTACACTTTCAAGCCAGATTTAAAATACCTAGACTGGGAGTAGGCTCAAACTGCAAGACGTCTGGTACTACGATGGCTAATCCGTCACTCTTCGTAGCGATTATAAATTCTACTTACAATGGGAGAGACCCTTGTTTAACAGTGACTACTGCAACATTGACAAATTATCGGATTTAATTTTTTTTAATTGTCAAACCGTTTTAAAATTAACGATATAAGTTAAGATTATATATGTCGTAGGATAATTAGATAAACCGAATTTTCTGGAAAAATCTAGGGATATCGCGAAAATATGGATAATTAGACAATGGTTATGACATTTCCCAAACTTAATGAAAAAATATTAGGGGTTTTGCCACTTTTAATATACTTACCTCTGATTGGCTTGATTTTGACTTATAGGCGTGTAGTTTATGAGCAATAATTTTTTTTATAAAATGATAACGTCACTTTTTACATAGGAATATTGACCCAAAGTTACTTCTGTAACAGCTTCGACGCTGCGGGAAGTGCAGCCCCTTCGCGGAGGTGAACATGGGTGACTGCAATTTGTTACTGCGGGCGGGGGCTGCCTCTATCCGTGTCTCCGGCTCTACAAAACACTCTAGGGCTGGGGCAGACAAGACTATGTGGAGTCGAGGCGTGCTGATTCGGTTTTAGAACAGATTCGACCAACCATCTAATTATCCGTGTTTTCGCGATATCCCTAGATTTTGCTGAAAATTCGGTTTATCTAATTATCCTACGACGTATGAGTGTAGCATAGGAATACACGGATTGTAAATAAATTATTAATGCCTATATTCAGAATAACAACAGCAATAATGCAGACGAGGCCACTAAAGCTGTCAAGCATACTCTTGACTTGTACAGTAAAGCCGCGTCCAATGTGGAACATAATCAGCAGGAGGAGGTAATACTTACTTATTTAGGAAATTTTTATTAAATTTTCTTTGGGGCACCTATTTATCTTCCGTCCTTATATAAAATTTAGATTAAACATGAAACATAACGAACTGTTCTCTACATGATACTCGTAATCAAAACAGCATCTAAATCCGATTGCAAAATTCGAGCCCTCAGTGATGACTACGCATCCGCCTTTTTGTCACACTCAGGCAGACCTGGGTGTCAACGTCATCCTCTTCCTATCGGGTGCATTGTATGTGCGTTTGTCACCATTGCTTATACAAATAAAAAGCGGCCAAGTGCGAGTCGGACTCGCCCATAAAGGGTTCCGTAGCAGCAACTAACATAATATAAAAGTTCTTGTAGTTCGATGTAACTTTGATCGATGTTTTAATAATAGTGTATTTTTTTAATTAAGTTATTGATAAGTAAATATTATAACTAGGTAGTTAAATGATGGGATTTAGATCTAACTATATGCAAGCCCATATAGGCTTGTGATAGCTAAACAAGCTAATATATACTCCAGTTTGGCAGAAATATTTTCAAAAATATTATCAAAAGTGAATTGTGGTTTACGATTTATGACGTATTAAAAAAACTACTTACTAGATCTCGTACATCGTACATCATATTTTTTTTAGTGTTATCATTCTCTTATTTTAGAAGTTACAGGGGAGGGGGACACACATTTTACCACTTTGAAAGGGTCACACGCGCAAAATATTCAGTTTAGAAAAAATGATATTAGAAATCTCAATATCATTTTAAAAACCTGTCTATAGATACCCCATACGTATGGATTTGATAAAAAAATTTTTGAGTTTCAGTTCTAAGTATGGGGAACCCCCAAAATTTATTGTTTTATTTTCTTTCTATTTTTGTGTAAAAATCTTAATGCGGTTCAAAGAATACATCTACTCTCCAAGTTTCAACAGCATAGTTCTTATAGTTTCGGAAATAAGTGGCTGTGACAAACGGACGGACAGACACCCAGACAGAAATGACGAATCCATAAGGGTACCGTTTTTGCCGTTCGGCTACGGAACCCTAAAAAGATCTTCGTTATCGATTTACATTTGTTACAAAAACTTGTCTCTTTTCTCATTTACCATTGGTTCGGAAAAAACCTTTCTCCCGTGGAAAACCAGCAAGAAACCCAGTGTTTATTAACAACACAAAACAAATTAGAAAAAGCTTGGTAGCGATAACCTTTCCTAGGGGCTATTATCATCCAAAAATTCTTTAACATTATAAAAACCCTATGATGTCGCCTTTTATGATATACATCGTATTATGATACACACCCTTTTACGATACACATGATACTTACTACCTACCTTTTTACGATACACGCGCCACCACAGAATAAATAATAGACGTCACTTACTGTACCTTTCCTCTTACGATACACATGATACTTGCTATATCTACCCTCCCACGATACACACACCAATTACTATACCTACCCTCCTATGATATCCACACCACTTACTATACCTACCCTCCTATGATATCCACACCACTTACTATACCTACCCTCCTACGATATCCACACCACTTACTATACCTACCCTCCTACGATACCCACGCTACTTACTTTTTTTTATAGGATTGGGTGACAAACGAGCACACAGTCCACCTAATGGTAAGTGGTTGCTGCGGCCCATAGTACATCTACATCTATCCTCATTTACGTATTAAACTGCAGATATGTTGTCACCCGTGAGGAATAAGATGGAGTGCCTCGTTTCCAGTAAAAAGGGTCTCCGGTTCTCTACACTCACCATACGGAATACAGCAGCATTAAGCTACTATTTCACGCTGGTATTCTGTGAGAGCGTGGTTCCTCCCCGATCGAGCCGAACAATTCGTGCTACAACTGTACTTCTAATATAACTGCAGCATGGCTCTAGCACGCAAATAACTTACTATCGTACCCTCCTACAATACCCACGCCACTTACTATACCTACCCTCCTACGTTACCCACGCCGCTTACTATACCTTCCCTCTTACGATATCCACATGCATGCATGAATGAGCACGATGCTGGTTTCTTAAATCCGTCACCACGTGAAATTCCGTTGTGGCAGTATAAAATTACCCTCTATCGATTTGTCAATCAAAAGTCATAATTTATTCAATAATTAATTGCAGGCTAATAAAACAGCAAACTACAGGCCTCCCCAACGATTGCCTCATAGGAGGAATTTCTACCTTAGCTGCCACCCTTAGCTTTACAGGGTCAACTCAAAAATATTAAACACAGTAAACACTTTTAGGATTAGGCATTTAATGGCCACGCTTAGCATGTGGGTAAGCAAGCGATATTTTACACACCCACATAAACACAATAACTAACTGGTGGAGCAAAAAAAATTCATCACAGATTCCCTTACGGTGCAACCACATGACATATTATACTCTCGTATATGTATATATATATATATATTTATATATATACATACATGCATAACAGTTTAGTGGTAGTGTCAGATTTTTCCACTACCCCATTTCATCCGTGAGTGTCGTAAGAAGTGACAGAGAGAAACAAACTAGGATATTGGCAGCAGCGTCTTCCTAATAACAAATACAAGTAAAAAACTGCGTTTGTCACCCCGCGTGCTAGGCGTATCTACTGGCGCAAATATCCTGTATTAAATATCCTAATATTAGGCAATCTGTGAAGGAGGCCTATATTCAGCAATGAACTTTTAATGGGCTATAACGGTAATACCTGAAACGATAAGACTACTTACACTAATTAACTTTTCCCATTTAATTTAGATTCAAGATTTATACACGTCAAACGGCTGTACATGTAAGTATAATTTTGTTCATCAGTTTGTAACTAAGTAGCTCTTCTTTCATTGCTGGACACGAACTTCCCCCATTGTGGGGAGGATTGTAAGTAGTAGCTAGTGCTAAAGTACTCTGGGGAGGGTTTTGTTCTACAATTTCAATGCATTGAAATTTTTACATTTATTCGTAATTATCATTCATTTATCGCATAGCTTTTTAAGTCAACTGCTGGGTCTGAAATTCCCACTATTAACTGGTGGGTGTTGCTTCCAAAGCACAATTTGTGAAGTTGTAGTGCACTGTTTGAAATAAATGTTTTGTCGTCTATAAATTGCTAGAGTCTTGTGCATTGAACACCTCTTTTATACCTCTTCTTAAACTAAATTGTGTACAAAATAAACTTAGCCTTTTTCAGACAATGAGACACAATCGTTTACATCTCCACCCAGTTCGTTCGCATCATTTCCTAAAACAAAAGATCACTCAATTGACAATGAATTGGAAAAGGAGCACCGTCTCATTAATTATGATCAAGGATACAGTGATAATCAAATCTTTAATAAACAACCATCAAAGAAGCGTGTACACATGGATTTATCCGATACAGAAAGTGTTTTTGATAAAAAAGTATTAGACGATTTTGAGAAAAGGGAAATTGATGAAAGCTTTCAACCGATACTTGAAGATAATAAGAAAATATTAGATCTAATTGATTATGATGAAATGGTTGAAGATGAAGCTGTCGACGCGGATGATGAATCAGAAATATCAATCGAAGAAGAGCAGCACGAATGAAGCAAAGACAAGAAAGACATTAATAATATTTAATCTTTTAATTTTTGAATAAAGTACTTTAGATTTCAACAGTGTTTATTATGATTTTGCAAATTCTTACATTAAATTACAAACTAATCGTAGGGCAAATCTTAATTGTAGGCATTTAAAATATTTTTGGTTAGAAACATAGTACAAAATTTTCATACAGTAAAAATATATTAAGCATTATTCACTTTATAAAAACATACATATTATGTACTATGTAATTTGAATAAATGCTTCACTTTAATAATTTATGTGTAAACATTATACTTATGCACAAATATAGTCAAAAATAATATAATCAAAAACAAATTATTAAAGAACCCTAAATTTTTTTTAATAATAAAGAATATACATAAACTGTATAGAGTATTTCGATCGATATCTAAGTTAAATTTACACAACAGTAAAATTAAAATAACCTTAACTATCTGTGGTTAATGCTTAAATAACAGAACTTAGAATTAGATTAGTAGAAATCACAGCAGATCTATATACGTATCACTAAAATATTTTTATATTTTATACCAATAGCTGAACTTCTAAGAACACTGTAAAGTTGTTAAGAATGGAACAGATGTTTCGTTTTTGGTAAGACAAACGCAGCACGCGATAGACTAGGGGTCTTCATAACAAATATAATTGTTCAAATTGCAGTTACCGTTATAATTAATTATTCGTATTTACAAATAAACTATACTATACCAAGTAAAATCTAATATAGAAAACAGTATATGTTGGTACACCTAAACTAAATAATAGGTCATTACGCAATGTATTTCTCAATCTTACGAATACTCAAGTTCTTGCAACAGCATTGTCAAATTAGGTGTTAACTCAACCTAAAATCTATCTATATAAAATAAGAATAGGAATTCTTTTAAGCGATCTAATAAGTTGGAGATCCCACAAACTTTGGTAAATCCGAAATTTGTCGTTGTCATTGACAAGTTAACAAAGTAACATGCATACGCAACTAAAAACAACTTTAAAAATGTTATTTCAAATTATAATTAGTTTGTTATAAAAATAAACACAAAATTTATTATAATTTAGATTGTTGTGTATGAGTTGAGAGAAAATTTACAAGCCGCGCTAATTTGCACTCATTATTTCTTAAATTCAGTAAAAAAGTTATAGGTAAATAACTGTTAAATATTAACTTTGCATTAATTCGCATTTACAAATAAATGAAGCACCGAATACAGTGTGTTAATGAACTTTGTACAATTTTAAAGCTTCAAATTTATGTTCTAAACACAAATGACATCGAAACAAAACATATACAATTTTGCGTTTAATTGTTTGATTTGTTTAATTGTTTATGGTTAGCAATCAAATA
This sequence comes from Parnassius honrathi, assembly GCA_018247895.1. NCBI lineage: Eukaryota > Metazoa > Arthropoda > Insecta > Lepidoptera > Papilionidae > Parnassius > Parnassius honrathi. Next base: position 486 of record DWHP01006932.1, on the reverse strand, counting down.
AGTTATGAATCTGAACTGTAGAGTTTTTGTTATAAATATAAACGATAACAGTAATGCCTACTCTGCACGGATCGTCTGATATTCCAATGGATTTGATGCATGATTAATTTGCGCATGTAAGTAGACTGGGCGGGCCCGGCGATCAACAACAAGTTAATCGACAACCCATCAAAGAAGCCTGACTGAGGTTGCCAATTCGCGCGAACGTTTTTACTCACTTTTTAATTTTGCTTCAACTTCACTTTTTTCATACAAACATATGGTTCAACGGAGCTCCCTCGGGTTCGGGAAAAGTTTGAAGCTGAATGCTTGGACAATGACGTAGAGCCAGCATTACATTATTTCTTGTTTTGAATTTTTGTTACATATAAAAATAACATTTTGAAATGGTGTCACATTATTCACGTTTCAAGATTATCTTTATTAATTTTATACTTTTAACTTAGGTATAAAGTTTTTAATTTAATTTAAAAAGTATTCTATTAA
>DWHP01006931.1:0-11191 GCA_018247895.1 Parnassius honrathi | reverse complement strand
GTTTGAGTGATTAAAATTCAAGAGAAATATTCAAATAATGATAAAAATATTCAAATAATCGAATCAATTTTTTAATGTATTTTTTGTTTCATTAAATTTTAATTTATAAAATTCCTTAAATTACATAAATACATCATGAATAAAACAAGTTTATTTTTTTACTTTGTCAATGTAAATTTGTGTGGGTAAAAACATTGAAATCCAAGGCCGCGCTGAAAAAACCACTACTTAATTTTAATCTCTCGCCATTTCGGGAGTTTACTGTGCGTAATTTTGTGATTTTGTGTTTGTCTTCTTATTTTGTGACTCGGCTTTAACTTTTGGATTGATTCTTCTATATTCGTTGACCTTGCCAAGTTATATACTGGACTCTGATTAAGCAAGAAAACATGCTATTTCACAAGGGGCTAATATCCTACTGCGGCGAAGTTGTAAGTTAGTTAGTAAGTTTAGTAGATGGCGGCTTGTGCAATGATAGTGTAGAGTCATTGAAAACTATTTTAGGCTTTCGATACAAAAAAAATTGACAAACGTAAAATAATTATGTAGAGGCATGACATAGTCTTGCCATAGGCAAAGAATAACATTATTAAAAGAAATGAAAAATATAAACGTCATATTCCTTGATGAAACGTGGTTAGACGCCAACCACACTGTGGTGCACCAATATGGACAGATGGCACTACAGCATCTCGAAGGTGCCCGCGGGAAAAGGTGGGCGCCTCATAATTTGCCATGCGGGATCTGCGCGAGAACGATTTGTACAAAATTGTTCATTAGCTTTCCAATCAAACAGTAACAAGAGAATACCATGAGGAAATGGATGCAGAAAAATTCAAAGAGTAGTTTATAACCTTTTTACAAAACAATCCTACGAATAGTACCATAATAATTAATAATGGACAACGCCCCGTACCATTCTGTCAATATCGTCAAAGCCCCAACCCAAGCAAATAAGAAAGCAGATTTAGTAGCATTACTGCAACACAAAGGACTGGAAGCGGACATAAAGATTGAAAGCTAAGCTAATACAATTAGTAAAGCGAAATAAAACGCGTGAACCTTTATAAGTTATTGATAAATCAGCAGAAGAGCACGGGCATAAAGTTATAAGATTACCTAAATCAAAGGCTAGTTACTCTACTAAAACACACACAAAATGAAAATATCTTACGCTTTTTTTACGGCCTACGTAACACGACCCAACACCAAGCCACCTTTCACGGCGAAGAAGATGGAAGGTTGACTTTAGGTAGCATGTGCCCATTTCACAAAGGATGATTGTTTAATAATATAAATTGTTTATTATCAGCATAGACTTTTTGAATATGCCCATATTCTCATTTGATACGCATTTCAATAGCTTATAGATGTAAATTGAGAAGTTGTGATAGTTTGTCTTCTTGCTTTTTGATGTTGGCTTTCCTAGTGGTTTCTCTATGTATTTATTTTAACGCTTTATTTGGTTGTTTTACTGGAGTCATTTTAAAATTCCTTATTTTAAATTAAACTTTTTACGAAAATGTTGTTTATAGAATAAGTAAAAAAGGAAAGTTAAAGGCACCCGTTTTTGTTGGTGTGTGTGCGTTTGTTGGTGTGTGTGCGTTTGTTGGTGTGTGTGCGTACAAGCCTGCTGTTATGAACATATGTTTAAGGAAGTACAATTGATATTTTACGTTTGTACGTACGTACGTGATACGTTACGTACGGTTTTGTACGTACAAAATTGATTTTTCATATCGTTTATGCAGTCAAACTAACCATTGATAGGTACACAACTCTCTTATCTAATATATAAAAAAAATGTTTCTTTGTTCGTATTTTATGAACTGCCATATCCTTCATCAGATTACCGTGAAACTTTGTCAACGTACTGCTTGTACTTGCGCGATGGTTGTAGGTATAATACAATTAACTTATAGTATGTGACGCGTGTGATACAGAACATTTTTTTAAATGATATTATATTATTCAACTTCTATGAATGTAAATATCATTCCTAATTAAACAGTATAACTTCCAAATTTAAAACCATATTTCTATAATTTCTTCTACGGCAGCAATGGGCCGGGTACCAGATAGTACTTAACTTAAAGTCCGATGTGAAATTAAATTAGTTTTGCAGGAGTATAAAGTGTCTTTTTAAAAAGGGATCCAGGGCGAACGCCACCCTAACAGTGCGTTCATGTGTGTGTGCGTGTATTAGAGCGGTACCCTTTATCATTTAAGTGACACCTCCAGTCTTAACATCGCAATTATCAGGCCCTATAAAAAGTCAAATAACATAACTGCATTTGAATGAACCACATTTCTATGCTTACCTCACCTGCCGATGTCCCAGGCACAAGACAAACGCGTTGCAAAACAAAATGCCGACGGCATTGAGCGCTCCCGGGACCGGCCTCCGCCTGCAACCTCGTCCGCGGTAAGGCCTCGAGCACACGGTCGAACGGTAGCGACGCGACGGTATATCACACATTAGTATAGTATGTTATATACACTATAGCATAATAGCATAATAGCACAATACAGCTTCCACAAATCTGCTGAATATGGCCCTCCCCCCAGGAAATGCCACAAAGTGCGGTCAACACACGCAATTACACACGCGCGCTCGCGCATGCACGTACACGCGCGCACGCACACGCAAACACACACACACGCGCGCGCACACACGCACACACGTTTACACTTACGCTTTCGTTTAATAATATAAACAGTATACAGAAACTCATTCGAACGCAAGGACGTTGCTCGCACACGAACAGACTCATCTCCTATCAGGTCAAACGAACAATCGATAGGATCTTAGAAAGACTAGATGTTGTTGTCAGGGATACGGAGACGTTTGCATTACACGCACGATCCTATTCTAAAAATTTGTTTGTTACGCAAATAACACTTTCAAAGAGAATTGAAATAATGACACTGGGTGTCACTAGTTACTCGGAATAAAATCTAGTATACGTATATATTTTTTATAGGATAGGGTAACAAACGAGCACACAATCAACCTGATGGTAAGTGATTGCTGTGGTCCATAGACATCTACGTCTATCCTTGAATACGAATCAAAATGCAGATTCGTTGTCACCCGTGAGGACTTAGATGGAATGCCTCGTTTCCGGTAAAAAGGGTCTTCGGTTCTCTATCAACACCATACGAAACACACCAGCATTAAGCTACTATTTTACGCTGGTATTCTGTAAGAGTGTGGTCCTTCGACGGTGTTTATTTTTTTTTTTTGATTTATTTTTTTTATATTTTTAATATTTCTCAAAATCTACTCGTTCGAATGAGTTCATTTATCACCAAATATATTCCACATTGAGATCCTTAGGACACCGCAAACCGCATCTCAATCGATCAAGACGTTTAAAAGTTATGATATCATATACATACATCCGTACGGACGTCCACGTGAAATTAGTCAGAATCAGCTTCCTAGGATCTCAAAACATCAAGATCTGATGAAAGCTCGATTTTCGAAAATCAGGGTGAAATCAACAACTTCCCTATTTTTGAAAATTTTCAATTTTCTTAGCGGGAAGTTAAAAATGAAAGTGTCTGTCGGAAAGTGTGTGTAATATTGAAATAACTGGCTTCTGTTAAGTTTAGGGCTATATTGACATGCTACTGTGCACAAAGAACCCTTTTGAAAATATTTGTCTGTGTATCAGTCCGGGCTAGAATTTTGGCGGGAACTTGGCTGTAGACGGATTGTCGCTCCTGTTTTGTCGCTTGAACAAGTGTTTGAAGTGGATTTTGATGCGTAAAAGTGATGTGATTTTGTGAATTAAGTGTCCGCGCGTGTGAACTATTAGAAAAAACGACGAAACAAGCACATTGATGTCGATATAATCCTCAAGTTATTTTGATCGCTTGGGAGCCTTATGAACTTGAGTGGCTGTCGTCATCAACTGTCCGCTTGGTTGAGCTGTCGTCAAAATCTCCCAAGGGCTTAGCAATGTGACTCATCAGCATATTGTGAAGATAAAGAATATAAAAATGAAGATTCCGAGAGAAATTATAGGCTCAGAAGGGCTAGAACCCAGAGCCGTAAAGCTAGTTAATAAAAAAATCTGTCCGGGCTAATGTTCGCAATGGCTGAACCGTTTGTCCTAAAACTTTACGAACAGACGGAAAGCAATACTCGAAGAGATATATATGTAGACTAGATTTTTGCGAAAAACATGAAGTTTTGTAAAGACGAAAAATGTATGCACTTGTTTAAAGTGGTGAAATTAAAAATTAGGGATAACTCAAAAACTACTTGTCAGATCTCGATCGATTTTATATGGCACCACACGAGAAGCACGAGCTTTCGAATAAAAAAAAGAATCATCAAAATCGGTTTACCTAGAAAAAAGTTCCGAGGTAACAAGTTAAAAAAACCACTCGAATTGAGCACCTCCTCCTTTTTGAAGTTGGTTGAGGAAAATGGTGTTTGATAAATTTAAATCTAAATAACACCACATTGATAGATGTCATCCTGGTGAAGTCGGGGCGATTCGCCAGTTACAAATAATATCAGTAGTAATGAAGCTTGTAACGATTTTATAGTGAAGTTTTTTTGTACGTTTTTGTACGTTAAAAGAGATCATCTTAGGGAGATTCATTTGGCGGGCTGATGTTGTTCTACCTTCTTCGGTAGGCGGCGCGTTGAGTTTTACTCCGAATTCACTCCATTCTTATTGTAGCCTAAAGTATAAGATTTGTTATGAATCGATCACAGCACTATTTATTATTGGGTCTAGATTTTGTGATTTTCTTATTTAATACTGTACCAACATTTTCTTTTATACAATAAAGGTACAAACGAACTCACAGTCCACCTAATGCTAAGTGGCGGCCCATAGACGTCTACAGGCATCGCCAATTATGAATCAAAATGCATATGCGTTGCCACACCAAGATGGGGACTAAGATATATTATAATGTATAGATAATAAGAAAGCCGTTACACGATCATTAGGAAACTTCAAACGATTATATTTTTATTTATAACATATTTAAAAATAAACTTTAATACAAAAATCTAATTTTGTTTTTCTCAACTGAGCCTGACAACTGAGCACAGTCCGCCTGATGTCAAGAATGGTCACTGAGTGTCTTCTTTAAAACCGCAGTCGGGGACCAGTTACTACAGATACCATATCGCTAATTTACCCCATTTCCATTATAAATAGTCACCAGTTCTCTACACTCACCATATAGTAGACAGCAGCATTAAGCTGCTATTTCACGCTGGTATTGTGTGTGAGCGTGGTTCTACCTCAGTCGGACCGACCTATTCGCACTACTACCTAACAGCTACAGCATGGCTCTACCACGTGTAAAGCTTTAAACCATTACGCCACTGTGCCTTGAAACCGTCATTAGATAAAATCTCGGAATCAATTTAGTTAAGGAAAACAGTTCGGAAAATCTTCCGTGTAAAGGTAATAAACGTGGCTAATTCGGCATCTGCGAATATTTCTACGAAATGTCTGTGCGAAGTGGATTCATTTTTGTTTAGTTGGTAAATAAAAACGTTGCCATAACCTACGTGTGGAATGTTTTATGCAGTAGCGAAGCAATTATGACGGTTTGGCCTTTTTTAAACGTGGTATACACACTGCAGCTGTATGTTATGGTTGTAGCATGAACGGGTCGGCTCGACCGGGGAAAGACCACGCTCTCACAGAATACCAGCGTAAAATAGCAGTTCAATACTGCTGTGTTTCGTATGGTGAGTGTTTTTTTACTGGAAACGGGGCATTCCATCTTAGTTCTCAGGGGCGGGAATGCATCTGCGTTTTGATTCTTAATCGAGGATAAATGTACATATATGTCTGGGCCAGACACATCATCCACTTACCTTTAGGTCGACTGTGTGCTCGTTTGTCACCCTTATTCTATATAATAAAAAATAAAAAGTTATACGAGTATTTCTTTCAATTACGAGTCACTCTGAAACTGTACTATAACTGCGGTACGAAGGGAGTTGAATCTAACGATACTACAGTGTAAAAAAATTAACGCATAATAGCTTCAGAAGTTAGCGCTAATAGATAGTGTATCAAAGATTTGGTAGAGCCATGGTGCAAATGTGGCTCGACTGGTGAAGACTCACGCTCTCACAGAATACCAGCGTAAAATAGCAGTTTAATGATGTGCTTCGCATGGTGAGTGTAGAGAAACGGAGACCCTTATTACTGGATACGAGGCATTGCATCATGCAGTCCTCAGGTGTGGTAAAGCATCTGCATTTTAGTTCTTGATCGAGGACAGATGTAGATGTCTATGGGTCACAGATGCGTGCTACAAAAAACCACAATCCACCTTCATCTATGACCGATTAAGAATAAAATGTTTTTCACATCGTAGCTTCTGCAAACGGTGCAAAGACGTAGTATAACAAAGAATTAAGGTGCCAACTTAAGAAGCTACAATATGGAAATTATTTTATTCCTTTTATAATCAAATTTTATCGAGATCTTAAAATTGAGTAGCGTTTGATTCGGATTACATCTATCCACATCCCTGTCTCACATCCTTGTCTCCTCTGAGGGCTAAGATGGAATGCCTCGTTTCCAGTTAAAAGGGTATCCGGTTCTCTCCACTCACCACACGAAACACAACAGCATTAAGCTACTATTTTACACTGGTGTAGTTTTAAGTCTGTATTTAGTTTTCATTAAAAGATTGAGTTTTTACTTTACCTTGTGATATTCTATAGGGCACTCAAAAGAGTAAAAAATTGCCTTTAAAAAACTAACTTCAGAAACTAAAATGTATAAAATAATTAGCACATATTAGCAGAAGTCTGGGCTTTATTTTTTTTCTTTTGATAAGCATAAGGGTGACAATCCGTGTGATGGTAAATGGAAACTGTGGCAAATATAGATTTATCCTCAATTAAGAATTAAAAATGCAGATACTTTGTCATGAGGCCTAAGATAGAATGTTTAGTTTCCAGTTAACAGGGTCTCCGGTTCTCTACACTCACCATATGAAATACAGCTGCATTAAGCTCGTATTTTGTGCGAGCGTGATCCCACCCCGGTCAAGCCTGGATTTGGACCCATTCGTGTTATATTGAAGAAACACGTAAAGTGGAACACATACATACATATTACGGATCTCGTGGTTACTTCACGCTCCCAAAACTTTCCCTTTCATGTCGCACGCGATGAATAGGTGAAGCGCGCGGGACAGAGGGTACCGCGGGGTCAAGGTCGAAGCGGCCCCGCGGTGACCCCGTGCAACTTCCAGTACAGCTGAATTATGTTAAACCGTTATATACAGAGTAGTGATAACAAATCACTGCATTGTAATAATGGCACAATAAATTAAAAAAGTGAATCAATTGAAGGGGACTTACCAGTAATCGAACTTTCAAATATTTACCTGGTAGTCTTCTTGTGGCGGCTCATCTGCACAAAAACAACATAGTTTTATTAAAAATATTGATGTACATTCTGTTAATACTAGGAACAAGCAAAAGTTAGTTATACCGGTTACTCGATTCCAAAGTGTCTGCAAGTGCTTTTACAACAGTCCCAGGAAATACGGAGGACTTATCCAACAAAAAGTTTAAATTTTTTATTAAGGAAAAATTGTTTTGTAAGGGTTATTATTGGAGATGTGCCGAATATTCGTTTCATATTCGGTATTCAGCAGCTTTACCGAATATTCGTAGACAGCCGAATATTCGGCTAAATCACCGAACATTCATTAAAATGGTACGTGTCCACTGTATTGAAAATGTACGAATTGAGTAATGCCGTGTCTTTCATAATTTTACCGTCGAAAGAGTATTTTATTTATGGGTTAAATCTACTTGTATAGCGTTATGTTTTTGAGGTACTGTAGATTTATTTCCAATTATAGCAAGTAGAAAGCTTGAAATGTTCTTGGAATCAAACAAAGAAACATTAAATTACATTAGTACATTTCACTTTATCTTGGTCGTCAGTTTGTCTTAAATAAGTCTAAATAGTAGAACTCCTGCCACTCATTTTTATCATATAATTATTAAATTTCACTTAGAATAACAAAAAAAATACTATTTTTCTCACAAAAATAGTCAAAAGATAAGCATTTGCCGCCAATTTGCTCAGTACTAGACGATGAGCGAAAGGCAGGGTCCGGCGCTAATCCCGTGCGCTTTACGGTAACGGTTTCGATTTAAATTGGTTAGGTATCGAAGTGATCCTGCCGAATAATGTTCGGCCGAATATTCGGTAAAAGTGTTACTGAACTTTCGGCCGGATATTAATATTCAGTGAAATACCATATTACCTACCTTGGGGGAGGCCTATGTTCAGCAGTGGACTTGTGAAGGGCTGTAATGATGATGATGATGATGATGATGAAATATAAGGTTCGCAAATATGCCTTGGGGCAATACGACGAAATTGTCTCTACTCGAAAACTCTCTTTGAGATGAGTGGAAGGCTTTAGTTTTAGGACAATTAAAAAATAACAATTTTCTCCGCGATGGACTCCTAAACTACTTAACCGATTTTAATCAAATTTGCACACCGTGTGCAGTTTGTCCAACTTGAGAGAGGATAGTTTTTTGCCCATGAGTGACCCAGTTTTTTTTTTGCGAATTTAAGGATAGGACATGACAAAGGGTCGTCGAAAAGGGCAGAACAACGTCTGCCTGGCAAGCTAGTATATACTAAAATTTAGTGATTATATACTCTTTGTTACACATATTAATTTCGCAAAAATCAATGTTATTATGCAATTTAGAAGCTGATTCTTTAATGTTCAGATAAAAGATATCTATCGAATAAATTAAAACCTGACAGAATGTACAAGTTAAATAATGAAACTATTTTATTCATGCAATGCCCCCCTAGGCCAGGGGCTAAACGCTCGCTGTGAATTTCCTAGAAGGCGAGAAACCGACCGTGTTCGAACCCCCCCCCCCCCGACATCAATGGAAATTTTTAGTTGAAAATTACCTTCACATCACGATGAAAACTGTATATCTAAGAAATAGAAAATAATATTGGGGCAGCGCGGCGGACATTTCCATGCCCCAAAAACCCTTCTCAGAAATGAGAGGAGGTTTGTGCCCAGCTGTGGGACGTATATAGGTGTAACTTTTATTCACGCAACAGTAAAAGTTGTTTATATTGTATTTAATTCTATGAATAAGTTTTAGCTGATGATTGAAGATTGAAAAAGTTACAATTTATTGATACAGCCAAATTATATGCGGGCGAATTTAATTAAATAATAAAAATTTATTACAAATTCGAATAAATGTTATGTCTAGTTGTAAATTGAGTGCGAATATACAAAAACTTGGAATGTCCAAAAGTGCACACCTCTAATGCTCATGTAATCAATTTACTTTTATTAATTACCGCGAAACTCGTATTTCGTTTAAGGGTACAAAAAATTGTTTCTGTTTAACACCAAGTATTTCTTGACTGCTTGATACCAGTTTCAAAACACGAATTTTTGCTATCGAAAATAATTGTCAAAAATTAATGATAGGTATGGTTTACAATATTGAAATTCAAAAGGTGTCGTAAGAATTAAAATCTAAAGCTAGTAATAAAAAATCAAAGTTATAAGTTAAGTTTTTCGAAAGATATCTTGTTCACATCCATACCGTCTAACTGACGTCCATGTAAAATTATTATCAATTATTTTTTTCTATTTAATAATAATCTTATAACTAAATAAACAATCTAAAAACTACGTCAGAAGTGTTCATTGAAATCTCTGTTGAAGTGTACTTTTTATTATAAAAATGCAATATAAAGCTGGTGGAAGTGATTTAAGTTGATTGGATCGTGATTTTTTGATTTTGTGACGATAGAGCACTATACCTACGCTTCGCGTTTGATGTGTGCAATATGATAATGTTTTATATAAAAACAGTATGTACTTTGATCAAAATGCTGTTACCTTTTTTCTAAATTGAAAATATATTGATATATTGATATTAAATATAAATCCCTTTAATTTTTCTTTAATTTCTCTTAATATCAAATGTACTCGTTTGAACGTTGTTTAACGGGATTAAGAGATAATATTGTGGAGGAACTAAAGAGTATGTAATCACTAGGTTTTAGATAGAACCTACTTAAAACAATTACCTCAAAACTCATGTTCAACAACTTATGGTGTACTGGTTTTCTTTCTTGTTTAATTGAGAATAAGAATGAACTTATTTTATTTTGTATCGATTGGTCTTATTGTTAAATTACAATAAAAATGTTTCTTAAAAGTCAAACTATTTTCATGCTTGATAATATTAAAAATCCTTTTTATTTACAAATTCAGACTGCCTCTATGTTGTCATGTTTAATTTCTGCAATTATTAATTAATAAATAGTAATAAAACATATAATAAAATAGTAAATATTTATTTCTTTTACATAAAATATTAATATTAGTTTTATTAATTTTGTCCCAAAGTTAAAATATTTTTATTCAAATTTGGCCTTAAGCACCTTTCGAAAATCTAGAAAGCTATTTCATCGCTTCAATCAGTAGGGTACCTGAATCTGTCTGAGTTGTTTTCATTTGAAGCACTTCAGAAGTATTCATAATTTAATAAATTAGACAATATTTTTCGATAGCGCATATTGCATACACCTGCTTTTACAACATCAATAAAGTACCTGTTTTAATAGCGATCTAGTCGTTACTAGCGCTATATTTTGCAAGCAACGCAAATTTCAACAGTTCGATGCGGGGAAAATTTTAGAGCTCCTAATTTTTAAACTTGGCACCTATTTAGCACATAAAAGCCCCTAATTTTAGGTTTTTATAAATGCAATCGTTAACGCATTAGAGCTGTTAAAAACCTATTCTTTAAAACTTTCCGCCCGCATTTTCTCTTAGTGTTAGCTTTAGTGTTTGATCCTAAAATAAGTCCTATTTTATAAGTTAGTAATATAGTGTCAGACGTTTAATATCTGTGTTTAATATAGTATATGCAACTCTTAAATTTTGTTTTATTTTCTGTGTAAAATGTGAAGACCGTTGATGGGTAGTTATAAATTCGATTCGATTAGAAATAGTTATATTATTCTTTTCTGTATTTTTTGGCATGTGGCAGCCATTGGCAGTTTGGCGTAATTTTTTATTTTGTTGTGGCTTACGTTTACAGTAATTAAACTAGCTACCGAGATAAAATATTGCCTATATTATAGCCTCCCGCAATAAATGGGCT
>DWHP01006930.1:0-11191 GCA_018247895.1 Parnassius honrathi | reverse complement strand
ACCGTGTAGTGGCGGTTGAGAATATCTATACTTATAAGTATAAATTAAGTATAAATTGTATAATTTATACTTAAAACTGGTAGAAATTCCTTCAGCAAAGTCTTTTAGACTTGGCTACGAAAGATGTAGCTCTGGCTACGAAGCCCAGACATTACAACCAGCATTCTTACCGTAGAGGTAAATTTACGGAAACAACTCTGTTATTGACAGGGTCGAAAAAGCGCTGAAAGATAAATAAATAGCTCTTTGTGCCCTTCTAGGTACTGAGGGTGCCTTCCACAGTAGCCCCACTTCACTTCACTGATAATTAATGGCCTGACATATAAAATTTTTAACCACACAAACATCATATAGGTGAAGTCGATGCTCTCAAACAGAAAGGCAAAAATAGCGCTGTTTCAAACTTCGATTGAGGTTGCAACTACATGAGGCTATCCACAAGGTATTTTGTCACCCCTTCTTTGGACTCTTGCGGGTGACCAAGTACTGTACAAGATGGCGGACATGCCACGATATGTTATGCTGATGACCTTGTAATCATTGTGAGGGGCTTTTGACAAAGTATTCAATTGTAAATCGTACAAGGAGCTCTATACACCATAAATAACTTGTGTAGGGGTAACAGTTTATCAGTTAATGCTGATAAAACTGTTATAATATCCTTTACCAAAAAGCGACGGTTAGACAAATTAGTCACACCAAAACTCAATGGTAAAGAAGTACCATTCTCCACTGAAGTTAAGTACTTGGGCGTAACAATAGAACAAAAACTAACTTGGAACTCTTACCACCTCTCACCTAGCAACGTATGCCCTAAGGCAAAAACTGCTTTACGTACGTGCAGTCGTTGGGTCGGAAACAAATGAGGCTTGCGACCCAGTATGACCCTATGACTATACAACAGCATAGTTAGGCCAATCCTTACCTACACTCCCACTGTATGGTGTAATATGGCCAACTAAAAGACGACTGCGGACAGACTAAATAGTCTATAAAGACTGTCTGTGATCATTGCCTAGAACGGCTCTTAATGTACTTTTATGCCTAACGCCTTTATACTTTACACAGGCAAGGAGGCAAGGGCTAGTTTGTATAGGACTAAAGCCCGAGGCAGTTTGAGCTTGCTTATCTATAGATTGAGATTCATGCTCGACTCAATTAAGAAAACACTGGTCTTGTGTGTGATCTCGGATATCTTGCGTCCACTATACACTTTTAATAAAAGTTATACAGTAGAACTACCCTCGAGTGAAAACTGGCTGAATAGTCAGGTCATCTGTCAGGTTGGTAGCATTATTCTTAGCCGTATGGTATACTCGAAAATGTGCCTCGACGTATGCTTTGGAATTTATGGAGAACGCCCCGAATTAAAACTTGGTATGAATTTGGGTAGATTTACCTTTATCTTCCATGCAGAAATTTTCGTCACACTTCAGTGTACGGAAATCAATCTGCAAAAACACTAAGTCAACCATTTAATCCATATTAACTCTGACAGTCGAGCAGCACCGTTAGCGCTGTGGTCAAAAATGGTGAACTCGAAACTAGTTGGAGACTGCGTGAGCCACCTAAACGATCTGGGATATAGTAACAGGGTTGTTCTAAGATGGATTCCGGAGCACGCGGGTATTGTAGACTCAAAGAGTACACAATTTGAACCAAAGCCATTTTATGGAATCTCAAAAATGCCTAGCCCAATTGACCCTTGAAACTCGTTATCATAATAAAACACAAATCTGTTCTGATTCACCAGGTTTAAAACATTTTAACACTTTAATCCAGGATTATGATCGTAGATTCTTCAGAAGCCCTAGGATTAAGTAAAAATAAATTGCGGATTCTGGCAAGAGCCCAGACTGGAAACTGTTATCCTAAAAAGCATATGTCTAACTAAGAAACTCAAGGATATGCCAGTTCTATTCCTTAACGGCAGAAACGCTTACAGACATCTTTACTGATTACGGTCTCCTTAATGCGCAAACACAATACTCACCTTGGAAACTACATACTTCCATCAGAAGAAGTGAAATTGCTCACAGCTAAACAACTCCGATTCATTGACGACGTAGGGCTTAGAAGTGAACTATAGCAATAGCAGCGATCACAATAGATTTTTCAGGTCGTAGAGATACTGCTCTCTCTCTCTCTCTCTCTCTCCCTCCCTCTAGCCCTACAGCTCGCTTATAATAAAAAATATAATATTAATAACCCTATCGATTGTTATGAACAGTGTAAGTGTTGCTTGTGGGCCTTGGAAGTTAGTCAGACAATTACAAGTATAGTTTGAATTTACAAAATTATTAGCTGATTTAAAAAAAGAGAAGGTTTGAATACCATTTTATTTTTTTATTTTTTGGTATATTGTGATATTTTCAATTGTAAATTGTAAATTTTAATAATTCTTAACCATGAAATGATTTCCTAATAATAGCTTCTGAAGTCAGGGTTGAACATCCGATACATTCTGTCTCAGCCTTTCCTGAAATCGCATCGCTATAAATCAGACGAAAGAAAGTAAATTCATTTTAAAATATATTATCATAAATCTCTGTTTTACCGGTGTGAATAGCATTTGACTTATGGTATAAGTTTAAAGTCAATTGGTTTCTTTCAAAGCTTTCAATGTAATTGCAGACGATCTCTTGCAGTAGGAAGGTATTCAACTAATTCGCTTCCATTTTCTGAGGTAGAGCTTTTTTACTCGCTTGAAATTGAAAAATAATTCTTTAACATTATTAAAGAGGAACACTCGCATTAGTTTTGTGTTTTATATAGTAAGCCAATTTACTCTTTTCATAAAACTGTTCCATTCATTACATACATGTAAAAGCCCCTTCCCCATAAATTGCCTCACAGGGGAGATTTAGCCATTGCCTCGCTTGGCAGTCAAGCAATGTCCAGTTTAGACTTAGTATATAATTGAAGTGCATAGAAATAATCTCATCGTATTATTTAAAATATTTATCATACACTATTTTTTTATTCATTTATTTTCATACAGATAAAACTAAAAACTTAAATTGTCATACAATCCTACTCCCCCAGGTATCGTATCAAGAACGTTGGCTGCTTTTCTTCGGCAAACGACTATACTAAGATTTTAATCGAGAAAATTCCAGTTTATACAGGCTATACTTAGTTTATCATCAGTAGCGACCAAAGCCCGCAGATATAGTTCTTTTAGGGACTTCAGCGCTGCTGCTCCGCAGACTTTATGGCAAATTCTACCAATAATGAAGTCATCGCTCAGATACTTATACTTGAATCACTTACTCCCTTCAGTCATCTCTAATACCACCATACAATACTATAATTACATACATAATAGAACGAGGGAGTGGGCGGAACTCCGTGTAGCCACTAAAATGGCACTAATACGTCAATTCACACGTATAAATGTCAACACGAGATGTGTTTTGACGTTACAATTGTTTCCATATTTCGCATGAAAATTATTTAGAAAATGCCAAATTGCACTCTATTTACAAATAAATATGGATTTAAATTTGTCTGTCAACACAGCGAATCGGGTTGGTAGCAGTGATAATACGACGTAATTTCTTGTATGTGTGCTCCCGGCGACGCCTATCCTCGTACAAAATAAGGTTGACAGCCATTCTATTGCGTATTATTATTATTCTATGGATAGCACCCCGGGTCTAAATTAGGTTCCCCTAACCCCTGTGATAAGAGACAGCCAAAGTGTATACGCACGTGTCATTCCACTATATGGATTTATCTGTCTCCCACGTGACCAATGTTATACCGTCAGGTTTTGCCATTGTCTCTAAATTTTCCTCAGGACACTTAAACTTAGGAAACGTAAAAAAAGTCGAGAACATTTATATGTATTATATATACTATTTTAAATTAATATTTCGACATTTGTTTGATATA
This sequence comes from Parnassius honrathi, assembly GCA_018247895.1. Lineage (NCBI taxonomy): Eukaryota > Metazoa > Arthropoda > Insecta > Lepidoptera > Papilionidae > Parnassius > Parnassius honrathi. The sequence continues at coordinate 7,294 of DWHP01006930.1, read as the reverse complement.
GGTACACGACTAAGGAAAGTTTATTATCCCAAAATGGAATCTATTAAAATTACCCTAATGAAATTTATTATGCAAATAAAATTGGACCCTCTCTCGTTCTCCGTAGTATGGCTACGACCTCGATTTTCGACCCTAATAAATAGAAATGTATATCAAAAGTAATGTTACTTCAATTTACATCTTTAGCAACGACGCCTGCTAATAAAGTGTCACGCGTGAGAAAACTGGACCGTTAGCTGACTTGACACAGTTTATTCCCTCATTCTTTACATCGACGCTACTTTTAAGTGGTAATACTTGCGGCAGATGGCTGCGTAAGGGAGTTTTAGAATAATAAAATATTGCGAGTGTTCTTTATTACTTACTAAGATTAATTACTATACCGTATCAAGACCTTCTAAATAGATTAAAAATTTTGAGTAATAATCATGCTGTTTAAAATGAAAATATTGGTTGTGTTTACATTAATATGTTGCGTTGTAAAAGCATGTTTTTCTTATGATGAGGAAAACAAATACAAGAAACTGTCACGAAGGAAACGATACGTCTCTTTCCCTGAAGGTTCAAGTTTTTCGGTGAGTTTCCCCACATAATTTATTATTCGCCTTACATATGACTATCGATAAGGTCCTGTCACAGTTGAAGTTATAGAACTTTATTCCTTCTTATTTGACAGCTCAAAAATGGTCACCTTCTGAATCTAAGCCACTCTCTTAGTAAAGTGAAAGTAAACTGAAGACGATATGACTAATATTGAATGCCTCGTCGTCAGTAATACAGGTTTCTGGTTCTTGTTACTCACAATACAATAAATAGCGATATTACGCTGCCATATCAAACCGGTACTCTATCAGAGCGTGGTCCTGCTCTTTGAACCTGCTACGGTTTATTCGATCCATTCGTGTAGCAGATATAATTCAAGCAAAGCACGGTGATTGTGGTATTTTTGAGAGGGTCTACGTTCAGCGATGGACTTGTTAAGAGCTGCAATGATCACGATTGTATAAAAAAGTTTACAACATTCTTTTAATTTGAATAATTTATTTTATTTTGTCTCATGGGTATCACAAGAGTCACAAGAGCCACAAACGTATAGCGGTATTGATTTTTAGAACAATCTATTTTATTTATTAATCAAGTTATGATTGTTTTGCGAAACCGTATCCTCGCTTGTTTATACTGAAATTTTATTGACTGACGTAGGTAGTAGAGGCGGGAGTAGGGGCGAAAAATTACTCCTTTAAACTCTCCCTCTACTCCAGCCTAAATGTATAATTTTCAATTTTTTTTGTTGTAAAATCGTACTCCCATTTTTTGTGACTAAGATATTATGTGTTACTGAAACCTTTTTTATATTATATCTGGTTATGGAGCGGCATATATTTATGTTTATATAAATGCACAACCGCCATCAAAACCGCACATTAATCTATTGTCGCTGTAATTAATTTGTCACAGTGTCGTCACAAGCAAATTAATAATACCATATTATATAAAGGGTTTTTCAATAAGGGCTGGTAGATGTTGAAGTGAAATAAAATACGCTGTGTGTGGGGTATTAACAAAATTCTTTCTTATTTTAAAGGCCTACATGTGCCATTAAGTGTGGAATATGACATCGTTCAAATGCCCGGCTCAGCTTCTTATAGTGGCATGGATCCGAGTGGTTCAATTTTCAATGACTCTTCTGCATAGATCCGGTTGAATTTAAGCCAAGGTCTGTGTTATGTTCACCTTAGGGTATCGGTCGATTGTAGGTTGGTAACATAGACCCGCGACCTCAAGAAACTCCACAAGACAAAATCTAGCGAGGTCTAGTCGCATGGACCTTGGAGGCAAATTCACATCACCCCTGCGAGAGATAAGCTTGCCCGCAAACCGCTCATGGAGAATGTCAATCGTGGCGTATGCTGTGTGGCACGTAACGCCGTCTTGCTGGAATCACATGTTGTCTAGGTCCATATGGTTCAATTTGGGCTAAAATAAATTGGTTATCATCGTTTTGTAGCGCTCGCTGTTGATGGTGAACGCCTTACCAGTGTCGTTTTCGAAAAAATACAGACCATTGACGCCGCCGGCCCAAAACCTATACCAAATGATAACTTTTTGAAGATGTATTATCACCTAGTGAACGTCGCATGAGTTGGTGTCATCCCATATACGGAAATTTTGCTTACTAACACAGCCATTCATCCAACAATGCGCCTCGTCGCTAAAGATGATTTTTCTTGCAAAATTGGGGTCCTCATCCAAACGATTCAAAGCCTAGTCAGCAAACAAACGGCATTGTCTGTGATCATGAACTTTGAGCTCCTGGGTCAATTGGATCTTGTACGGGTGTATGACTAAATCCCGACACAAAATTCGCCAAGCTGAAGTCTGCGAAAGGCCGAGTAGGCCGAGGCACGGCGAGGAATCGACTGCCTCGGGTTCTGCTGTACACTATCACGATTTTGCGTTTTGTGAACGTACGGATGTTGTTTACAGAACTAGTAGTTTCAAATTCTACCACCAAACGTTGAACAGTCGATTGTGAAGAGCCACTACGTTTACGGTAAAATGGGCGCAATGCGCGCAAAGTTTGCACTAACGAACACTCATTTTGATAATAAAGTTTTATCATTTGAATGTGCTGTTCAATCGTATAACTTGCCATGGTGATTTAGCATAAGTAACTAAATAACACACAAAAGATTTCATAGATGTCACCAAAACAAAATGACCGCTACGGGCTACCACAATCTACACGCGCCAATTGAAAAACCGTTTTCTAAAACTGAAACATGGTCCTTCACTGTCGACCGTATAAGGAAGCTCAAAGTCACTCAAGGTGTGATGGAAAGGACTATGCTCGGAATTTCTCTGCGGGATTAAATTAATACCGAGAATATCGGGTGACAAATAACTGACATAGCCCAGCAGATCAGTAGGTTAAAGTGGCAATGAGTCGACCAAATAGCCCCAAGAACTAATAATCGACGTGGAAGAAAAGTTTTCGAGTAGCAGCCTCGTAATGGCAATGATGGGATATTCTCAACTAGATACAGTGTACTAGTACGACCTAATGAATCACGCATGTAATCTATAGATGTAGGTGGCTCAGGACCCTACTTTGAATCAATCTATGAGCAAATAGGATTTGGAGTTCAGTTTTCTACGTATGATGGGCTGTTGTAAGTGAGTGAGAGTGAGTAAAGTACTCATGAAAATATTATAATATCATGTTGACATACACATATTATTTATTCGAATAATAAAGAACATGTAATAATAGGAAATTGAGATACTTAGTCACAGCCTATTAAATCGATTGAACATTGTTATCACACTATCTTCTCTCTGAGCAGGATGGCTATTATCACTGCTAGTGGCGGATTGGCGACCGCGGTACCAGACGTCTCGCACCTTTGACGATTCTTCATGCCGCTGGTCTGGCTTCACATCTTATCACACGGAAATATTAAATGAACAAATACGATTTTGTTTTAATAGACAGAGGGCATTTAAGTCACAATTTGGTTAGAGCTCTAGTAGCGCAATAGAGGGGCGCTTTATTTCCTGTTCGAACATCCGTCCCTCTCGCACCATGCACACTTCCTTATCGAATTATATCACAAATAATTTGAGAGGAGTACATTAATTCGTATCTTTCGTAACTACTATCTTACAATGGCATCCACATACACTTTGTGATTTTCTCCATCAGTATTAAGGTGTCGTGTGTATGAGCACTCTAATTAAAGTTATAGAAGGAACAATACGTCTCTCTCATTGACACCTCCCAACATTACGGTATGAAGTCAATATGCGTTCACGTTTCGCTTTGGTATTGAGTATTCAGCGATTCCTTTGATAACCCCTAAGGGCTAAGATATAATGCACTGTTTCCAGTAGAAACGGTCTCCGGTTATCTACACAACAGTACAATGAATCACAGCGGCATGAATATTCTATACTACGATGGTATTCTGTGAGAGTGCAGTCCTATCCCGGTCGAGCCGATGCTAGCCTAATAATGTAGCTGCAGCGTGTTTCTACCACATATAACTTCTTACTACTTTAACCGTGTATCCTAGCCCTAAATTTTATCTAATTAATCATTTTTTTTAATTAAAGCAAACGTCTAACATATTGTAAAATTTCAGTGCGCAGGTTGTATGACAGTAGGTGTGATTGGTCAGCCAGCACCTTCTTCTTCGCCGGGTACCTTCACTTTTGGAATGAATTGGGGTATAGCGTATGAGCTTCCAAACACAACAGAAACAGCTCGATTCTACCACAAAAAATATAGAAAACCGGTAGCCCAAAGACGAAGCAGGCGAGAACTGTACGAGAAGATAGAATTGATCCTTGATAAGTAAGTAAATAAACAAATTGTCTAATAACATGTAAATTTAGTGAAAGGCGGTGTCTATTATATTATCAATTTTCTGAATTTCTCCATTAATTATGAACCGATTTGATAATTATTTTTATTACATAGACAAATATTCAGCAGGGATGATACGGATATAGAACGACGAGTGAACGCAGGAAATAAAGTAAATGGGGCCCTACACTCTATTGTAAAAAGTCAGAATGTGTTAAAAAAGGCTCGTATGGCAATTCATATTGCTGTGTTAGTCCCTACTTTAACGTATCGAAGTGAGAGTTGGGTGTGGTAGAAGAAGCACGAGAGTAGAATAAATGCAGTAGACATGCGGTTGCTGAGGAGTATATTAGGACTGAATCTGAGTGACAGGGTGAGAAATTGTGTGATAAATAAACAGTGTGGCTTGCAAGATGATGCTGTGATCATGATTAAGAAAATAATGCTTCGGTGGTTTGATCATATGGAAATGAGGAAAGAGTAACAAAACAAATTTATGTTGCAGAAGTGAATGGAAGAGTCGGAAAGGAACGTCCTAGGCGAAAGTTTATTGACCAAATAGGAAATGTACTAAAAATGGGCCAAATTAGGAGTAACCTTAACCGACGAGCATGTATGCGTAGGTATATGATTGTGGAGGAGGCGAGAGAAATGGAAGTCTGCAGTCTCTGCCTACCTGTCTGAGTGACAGACAGGCGTGAGAGGCGTGAATGTTATATTATGTTTACATAGATAAGTAACACATCAAAGATGGTCCAACATAAATTTGAAGTGGAAATTTTACTCCCCAGGGTGGCAAAATAGGGGGTAAACTATCGAAACGTCCATGACATTATAATATTTTTCACCTTCTCAGTCGACTCATAAAGATAAAATATTTAAATTTTAATAAAAATTAAAAGGTAAGGTGTTAATACAAATTGTTCAATTATTTAATTTAAGCCCTTACTTCAGAATTTGAAATTATTTTGTTCGTTTTAAGGTTTTGAATTTGATGTTTACTTTTTATTAATATTTTCTCCAAATGCCAACAGCATCAGCTACACGCGGTTCAGTTTGTTAATTGACGGACGGAAGCTTTAGCAATCAATTACTTGCGGAAAATCCATCCAATAATTTTGAACTCAAATTTCACGGACCAACCAAATCAAACATCACCACGTTGGAAAATCAGAGTTCAAAATAAAATCAGGTAGAAACAAAATAGAACGACCAAAACTTTAAAATGATGCTTGCCAGCTATATTCAGAGTGAGAAATAATTAAAAAAAAAGTTATGTTGTTGGTACAATAATATATAATATCTTTCTCAATCAGCCGAAGCCCAATGCTTGACATGCGGCTACCTTATACCGGGTTATTTTTTTAATAACCGGCCAAATTTGCATAGAAGGTTCAGAATAAAAAAAATTAAAAAATCTCGAACATTCTGTGCTTTTTATCTTTTAAATTCAAAATGCCTGACAATGAATTATTGACGTGACAACATCTACTAAATCGATGAACGCCGGCTGCACGCCCGAAAAAGGATAACTCATTATAACGTTACGGTTGGAGCGAGAGCGCTGCACGAGCGAGCGAGGTCACGATCGGCTTGAGCGTAAAAGATTAGATTAATAGATTTTTATTTCACTCCTTCTCTGTATCCATACAAAATAGTGATAATTCAATAAAACGTGATTTAATTTTATTCGTAAAAGTATGCAGTCAATTCATTAATGTTTTGCTATGACGTTGTCACGTTAAACTATTGTCCGTAAACCGACCTTACCGACAATCTTTTTTTTTTAACTGATTTCACTGCAAACTCACACATTTGTAAGGGTTGACCGGTAAGCAAAAACGTAGTTACACGTAAATAACCTTCAATTTGGGATAATTTCAAATAAAAGTGGAAGCCTTATTTAAACTGCAATAACGATATATCATTATTTATATATTTGAACTTATGTTTGAAATCTGGCTACTGTTTGAAAATAACCCTGTATAGAAGAGTTGATATAACGCTACGCTTTGCTTGGCACGCGGACTGTAGATGAACATTTGACGTTGTTACCGAACGCTGGTTTGACTATTTTGAATGTGTGGTTATATCACCATCTGTATTTCCCATAGTCATCTCTTGCGACACCCGTAGGACGTAATGGCGTGACCACCATATGGTAAGTATGTAGTTTAATTTATTAAAATGACTATAAACTAAAGTAATATTGCCTTAAAGGAACAACTGAATAATAGAGCCGTAGCTCTTCAAAAAACATGCGATTAGGTCTTCTAATGAAAATCCGCTGAAAGTTTTTTTTATATTGTAATTAAATTTTATCGCGTTATATTGTCCCCATTCCCCAACAGGATTCTCAATGTTTATACAAAAAATAAAAACGTTTTTTAAAATATGTCGCCTTTGGGCATATAGTTAATCTCTTTCCCGAAAAAAAAATCTTTTTGTCTAATGAAGTTAAGTTATGTTGCCCTGAAAAGAAAATAGCCTCTTTTCGTTTTAAAATTGCTCGTTAATTTGCCGGACCTTGAGTTCGGTCGTTGATGTTTTGTTTTATCACGTGTATATATTTGCTACATGATTACTTTTAATGCTATTTACAACCGAAAACCGAGAGAGTCTCTTAGAGAAAAAAATTAAAGAAATAAATATATAAGCTATGGTCTCTCAGTATATCCACGAAAATTTAATGTATGTCAACTCAACACACACACAAAGGTAGATTTAGTAAAAAAAGTGATATATGGTCTGTAAACACTAGGAGCAAACACAAGCTAGGGGTACCGATTTCTCGAATCCACAAAGTCATTCTTAGGGCAATGTGTACGCTATTACAAGTCCTAGAAAATGTACAAGGTCTCTCTATTACCGAGTATAAATATTTAATTAAACAAAAACTTTTATTTATTAATTTTTGGTTATTAT